>LAPY01001678.1:40201-55615 GCA_000970635.1 Eragrostis tef
GCGCGGCGCTAGTCTTCATTCGCAGCGTGCAGCCACGTCCCGCGTTGCTTCACAGCTCAATCCTTCATAGTGAAGGCATGGTGGAGGTTGGGGACGTCAGGGACGTCGATTCCGACAACCGGCGATGGCGGGACGACGGCGCTCCAATGGGATTTGGCGCGGTGGCACTGGCTGGAAGAGGAGGCGGGAGCAGGAGCTACGCGAGCGGGAAGGAGGAAGGCAGGTGAAACAGTTTCACGCGCGTGTTAGTTGGAGTAAGGGAGAGGAGAGCGATCCTTTCTATTCAGGGGATGGAGGAGAGAATTTGGTGCATGGAGTAAAAGAGGAGATGGGATAAGGAAACTGCTGCAGCAAGTTTTTTCTCCTTTCATGCATCAAATGATAGTCTTTTTAAGATAGGAGAGAGGAAAGGAGAACTGCTAGAGTTGCTCTTGGAGTGCATCAAGTCTTCTCAATCTTAACGTGTGTCACCTCATCTTGCGATTCTTTCCGTCGGCAAGTTTCTTCCTTTTTTCACTTCACGAACAGACTCTTCACTTACAGCGCTACAGATCGGCGATTGCCTTTGATTTGGTCAACCCCGTCATCTTGATTAACATGATGGTTCTGAGTCAACTGCAAAACCAGCTTGTCTTTTTTCATCTCTCCACATAAGTGATGTGAATCGTCCTTCACCTCACACGTTTATTTTTCTTTTTTTATAATTACACAATCAAACTCAGACACTCATAGTCATAACTCACGCACACTCACCTCTGTGAACGCACATACGCAAACTCTACCTCTAATAGCATCTTCGAAAATTGAGCCGGCAAATCTTCAAGATTGACGAAGTCACCTTTAGCGTCTCGCTGTCGACGGCCACGTCGCCTACCGTACAAAGCCGTTAAAACCTCACACGTTTTCTTGATTGTTTGGCTCTAAGCCTCGCTTGGTCCTGAATCTCCGTCTTTAACCGTCAAGTCGATTTCAGTGAGCTATACATCATGGCATCATGAGACAAAAAAACACATTACCTTCTAAATATCTTCAAATCTTTTATCAACATGGACCAGTAATAAATGATACGCAATAAACAATAATGTTCATGTAAATTCAAACTCCAGTTTGCACTCACGGTTAATTACTCATCACGCTTGTTAAAAAAAAAGATTACTCATCACTCATTGTCAAACCATGACAGATCTCAACTTAGAGGAAAATATCTCATCACGTATGGCTTCTAAAAACAGAAATGAATTTCTTGACATTATCATCTCATAATAGTACCATTCCGAATAACTAAAGAACACAAGAGTTGAAAAAGCATCTTTATGTTATCACTCAGATCAGGATTTGCATACTAACTTGCTTGTCAAGCTGCCCAAGCGTGTCCTTCACAAAAACAGAGTGCCAACTTCAGAGCGGTCAAATTACAGCATGGAATACGGAGATTTCAACTTAGAGGAAAATATCTATTTCACATAAAGCCATCCAAGATCTGCAGCTGCAATCCTGTTTATTCACTTCTGTCTCCTGGTAAACATGTTTTCATGGCTACGACATAGCATCCATGAGCACGAATCAAGAAAACAAACAACAACCAGAGAGTAAATTATGTTAACCATTGCTTCCTTCACAGAAAAACAACAAGATGTAAATGCCTCGGAGTTTGACTGATTATATCAAATAATTATAAATTTATTATATCAAATAATTCATGGTGGTCCATGCGTATTATATCAAATAATTCATTAACTTGTTATTATCTTATTATTATCATGTTATGTCAATTTGTTTATTGTTTTCATAACAACAATACTAGATAATTTAATTTATAAACTTATATATAGTTATTTTGGGCTATTTTAATAATTGAAAATAACACTGAGTATCTTAGTGTCGCTTGTGTTCTCTTGACAGATTTGGGCAATTATGTTGCAAAAACTAAACTACATCTCTATTTTTCCATATCCTACAGTTCGCTTCCCAGCATCACGTAATTACTTAGTCCTTTTCTCTATTTGCGTGGTGGCGCGCCTGATTGTATTTTGGGAATTCTTTTGCTTTGTTTCTTTTGCTTTGTCTATTTTTAGATGTCAACTATGGATTCGGTCTTGTTTTTTAGACTTTGCAAATTTGGTCTTGTTTTTTGAACTTGGAGCTAGAAGGAGGTCCTATTTCGTTATCAGCTGCTAACGGTGTTAAATGGTTTATCAAAAGACCAATCTACCCTTTACAAAATCGGTCCTGTTTTTGAGAATGAATTGCCAATCTCGTTTTGTTTTCAACACCACATCATGGAGCTCTAAAAAAGATTTCAAAAATTAGTTTATTCCTGAATATAAATAATTTCGAAAATTGTGTTAAAAATTTGGGACTTTTGTAGACAGAATAATGTTAAATTATGGTTTTATCTCTTAGACATCGCAATTGTCAATTTTATCTGGTGGACACTAACAAAATGTGGATTTGTCTAGAGGACACCACACCAAATAAAAAAGTTATTTTAATGTCAAAAATACTATATTGCCCTTCTTCTTCCTGTGGACACCCATGGGTGTGAGTTCATTGGAGCCGGCTCAATCCTCGCCGGCATCACCAAATCCGAATCGCCGCCAAGGGAGGCTTCTCCATCTTTCTACGGGGTACAGAGCCACCCATGACCTCAATTTCCTCGCCAAAAAAAAATTCCTCTGTACATCATTAGGGAGGGAGATCGAGCAGTTATTCTGCTTTGGAAACTGACAACCATTAGCGCCGTTGTTGATTCCGTCTTTCCAGTGAGCCGAGGATAAAGTATTTTCCACCTCGGCTACAATTCGTGCCTCCGATTGGATCAACTGTCCACGCAGCTGCACGCCGCGCACTCGTCGAGCCGAGCCCGTGCCCCCCGCAGCGCACGCAGCACCTCTGTCCTCAGCTCACCCGCACCCGTAGATCCTCTGTCCTCGTCGCGCCGAGCCCACGTCCACCCGAGCCCGCGCACGCAGCGCAAGCCGAGCTCATGCACGCGCTGCACGCCGCTCACGCGGAGCCCGCGCACGACGCACGCATCTGGCGAGCTTGGCCTCCAAACCCGTCATATCCTGGGTATAAATCTTTTTTTCATTTTTATGCCCATAGATACAAAATGCGTTTCATACCCGTCCTAAATAGAATATTTACCTATCGGGTAACGGATAATGAATACCTATTGCCATTCCTAGTCGGGTCGGGGGCACGAGAAGGAAGGTAACTTGCTCAGGGGCACCATGGTCTTTTTCTCTTTTTCCAAACGTTTTCTGATTTGTTTTAATTCTAAAATTCATCTTTACTAAACGGCATCTAAAAAGTGGACTTGATGGCAACTTCAAGTTTAGAAAACATGACCAAATTTGTAAAATCCAGAAAACAGAACCGAATTCGTAATTGACGTCCGAAAATGAACCACATATGCTATGAAAATGCCCCTTGTTGTTTGGGACAGACTAATCACCATGTCCTTTGTATTTTTTTCTCTTCTTAAAACAATGATGAACAATTTTGATGTGTGTTCAGAAAAAAAACTTTTAAGTTTTTAATCTATTGTAACTTTTTTAAAATTAGTGATTTTTATTCACATAACTATACTTTTTGCAACTTTAGATGTGACATACCGCGCTGAGCCAATTGTGACATAGTTCTTGTATATGTGGGTACTTTTATAATTAGGAAAATTGGTTTAGTAGCATCAAAAGTTCACTAGTTACAAAAAATATCATCAAAAGTTTGTCGCCTCAGAAAATAGCACCGAAAGTTGCATTTGTACTCTAAAATTACCAATTTCTTTAGAACACCAAGAGGAAAAGACAACAATGCCCTTGATCCAATAATCAAGCCAAATCGTGTCGTTCTGTCCGTGGACGATACAGATGTGTCCGATGCTCTACTCAGTCGCCGCCGTCCCTGCTCTCCTCTGCTGCCGCCGTCCCTGCCCTCCCTCACCCGCCGCCGTATCTGCTCCACCCGCCGTCGTCCCTGCTCCCTCCCTCACCCGCCGTCGCCTCTGCTCGAGTTTCGACGAGGCATAGCCGCTCCCGTGCTTCAATTTGACGAGGGCCGGCTGCTCCAGTCCCGCGACGGTGCTGCGCCGGCCCGCGCGACGTCATGAGCCGCCATCCGGCTCCAGGACGACTCAATGGGTTGGCTGACATGATCCGCCACCACCCGACGCCCCTGCGGAATGGATTCTTGTGACAGTCTTGTTGGATAATCTCAATCCCTAACCCTTGCTAAATTCGTTGTTGTTCAAATTGAGTCTGGTGGATGAATTGTTATGCAACATGTGGATGATTTATGGCTGATTTGTGGTAACTGAGTGTCTATTATTCAATGGGTGATCCGAATGTGCTGCTGTACAGTTTGGTGTCTATTCTTCAATGGTGATCCGAATGTCCAGCCTAAGGGCATTTTGTCGAGAAAACAAGAGAATGCTAAATCCCAAGTAGACATGTAATTTTCGGTGGTATTTTTTTTTTAAAACTTTCAATGATATTTTCCGTAACTGGCGAACTTTCGATGGTACTGAATCAATTTTCTCTTTATAATTTGTCTTATTTGTTTCTTTGATACGACAACATGCTCTTAGCTGAGCATCTTCGGACAATTTGAAATCAGTTCGATTTTCTTGAGTGCTTGATGAGCAGTCCAATTGAGATCAAACTGATAGAAAGATTGAGCTGTGCATTTTGTACTCCTACTACCAAACATGACGGATTGCGTTTTGTTTTGGTCACGTCGTATGGCCGTGACGTGTGCTATTACAGTTTTAATGCTGAGGGGCGCTTTCTGTAAAGAACACCGACTGCGAAGAACTTGAGTCCCAAGGTATTCGAACGAAGAAGCATCGTCCCCATTTGGTCCGTCTTCCGGCCTCCCCGATGGCAGCACGATAAAATGCCAACAAGCCCGGGGCGACAGAGTCGGCGCTCTCCGTGCCCGTGCGCAAAGTCGCAAACCGCAAACGCGGCGAGCGAAACAAAAAAAAAAAAGAGATAAAAAGAAACCAAACCGCTTCGCCGACCCGAACCTTCTAGCCTGCGACCCCTCCGTCCCTCCGCCGCTCGCCTACCTCCGCCGTCGCCGAAGATGGACGACAGCTGCGCGGTGTGCGCGGACACGCTGGAGTGGGTGGCCTACGGGCCGTGCGGGCACCGCGAGGTGTGCTCCACCTGTGTCGTCCGCCTCCGGTTCGTGCTGGAGGACAAACACTGCTGCATCTGCAAGACCCTCTGCCCCTCCGTCTTCGTCACCAAGGTTCGTCTCCCTAGGGTTTGCTTCCTCCGGCCTCGACCGGATCGGTTCCTGATCTGTAGCGTGGGTTCGCCCGTGAATCTTGGAGTCTAGGGTTTCGGTTGGGTTGCCGGATCGATTCCTGCTAGAGGAATTAGATTTAGGTAAGGGTCTTGGATCGATTCCTGCTAGAGAAATTAGATTTAGGTAAGGGTCTTCTTGTGCTGCGGTGGAATCGTGGATTAGTTCGACCATATCAGGGTTTTGATGTCGTGGAGTTGAACCATCACAAGAACTGGGCAGTTGGGGTTTGAACCGATCTCATTGACTCTCTGCAGGATAAGAAGATATAATTTTAGTTTGGTTAATAACATGGTGTTACAAGCAATTAAGATGTTTGATAATTTTGAGAGTTATGTGAACATTATGCACTTACTGCCACTACAAGATTAAGTTTGGTTCAGAGCGTGCTAGTATTGAATAGAGTATGACTAGGCCTGGCCTTGTTTGTTTACCTCATGGATTATATAATCCAGCTTTATAATCCATGAGGTAAACAAACAAGGCCTTGGTTGGGGCTTATAATTCTATTATTGTGGTGAATTTAATGCATATCAGAGTAAGTTGGGTTATCTGTAAGAATTAATGACAATTGACCTGCTCCCAGTTATACTTGTTCATCAAAACTTGTGCGGCATTATCATTATATACTTATTATTTGATGAGTATGGTGGTTGTTGTTGTTGTTGGTCTTGTAGGGGTATTTAAGGTGATTTAGAAACTGCTATTTCCTCTAAGAAGAGAACAATATATTCATTACATTCCCTTTTAACAGGCCTTGGGTGATTACACGAGAGTGATCACTGATTTCTCTGTGTTCCCTTCTGGGGTAAATGAAGGAAAGGCAGGAGATTTCTGGTACCATGAGGATACACAGGCCTATTTTGATGACGGGGATCACTACAGGATGATACGAGCAATGTGCCGGCTTTCTTGTAGTGTTTGTGACAATGCAGAAGATCAGGCTGCTCTTGCTGCTCAACCAAAGCGCCGCAGCAAGTTCAGGAGCATAGAACAATTGAAGGGACATTTGTACCATCAACATAGATTGTACATGTGCAATCTTTGTTTGGAGGGGAGGAAGGTGAATTTCCTGGCTACCTATTTTATACCTGGTTATTATTTCTGGGTGATGGGAATCAGACTAAATCATGTTATTGCTGGGTATTCAACCTTGGTTAATTTATTTCATGGGCAAAGTGTTAAACAGTCAACCATGTTTTGGAATGATCTAGCAGGATAGCCTTTTACCCTATGGCTTCACTTTGTTCTGTGGGCCCTTCATTGTGGATGTACAATGCATCATATAGGCATTTTTTGTAGATAAATATTACTTTTAGTATTAATATTTGTTAGTAGCTTGCTGCCTATGCTGTAAGTATTAATCCACAGTAGTGCTTTGATGAAAGTTAACCAATTGTTAATTCCTTTCTTTAGTTTTGTTTCTTGGTGTAACGAGTTGGCACTGTTATATTTATATTTTATGTTGTCTGGTGCATTGTTTGAGATGACACTGATTTCAGCATATGCATAATCCGCTGAAAGTGGAAATGTATAATTTTCTTTATCAGTTTTCTAATTCTGATGTTAACCACTTAACCTAATATAAATTTGTGGTGTCCACCGGACCACCAAATTTGCAATCTGGTCTTGATCAAGAAACTATTTACTATGTAGTATGACATTACCCAGTCTTACTTTCTTATATCAATGCACGCTGGTCTTGGTCTATCTTCAGTTAAACATAGCATTTGTGCAGCTGCATGCACGCTGTGTTGCTTTGGTTCACTCACTCATATCAATGTAACTCTATGCCCAATGGCTGCCTCTTTTATGTTTGTATTATTATAATTGATTTTCTTGAAATATAGTGTACTTGGTAATGTATAGGAAACTGTTGACCTCTTGCGCTATTGTTATGTGTTAATGTTTGTGAATCTTTGTCCACTTAAAATGTTTGTTAGGCATTACTGTCAGTCTCATCATTTTTTATGAGGGATGTGCATCCTGGAAAGCTAAGAGAAGTCTATCGGCAGACCATGATTTAGGGTTGAGATGTTATTGGGTAGACTTGTTGTTTTTTAATACCAATTACAACCATAGATAAAGAATTACTATTGTAAGTCCTAATTCTATATGATTGCCATTTTGCTATCACCTCATTATGCATTTTAATAGAGTGTCGTTCCGTTTAGATGAGAACTGATGAATTTGTGTTATTTTTCTTTATAGTATTTGGTGAAATTATTTTAAATATGGTGAATCTGGCGAGCTTCTTGCACTATCTGCCTTTTGGACATGTAATCATACTGTAAATTTGACACATGCAATAGATTGTCAAATATGATACTGATATAGACACTTAAATATGTTTTGACATGATTATTCTTCATATATGTTGTGTAGGTATTCATCTGTGAACAGAAGCTTTATACAAGGTCACAGTTAACTCAACACATGAAAACTGGTGACTCTGAGGTGGATGGCTCTGAGGTAGAGCGTAGTGGTTTTTCTGGGCACCCGATGTGCGACTATTGCAAAATTTCACTTTATGGAGATAATGAGCTCTACATACACATGTCAAGAGAGCACTATTCTTGCCACATATGTCAAAGGTATCGTGCAACCTTCATCCTTTGGTAGCATAGCTAAAAATATACACGATGTGTTGACACTCTGATTGTTTACAGACTGCATCCTGGGCAGTATGATTATTTTCGGAACTATGATGACCTAGAGGTAATGTTGCACCAAATTGGTCTGATCAGGCCTCCCATATCTTATGTATATGTTGCAAATTTACTTCTATTTGAGCCACTGCCCACTAGCTTGCTCTTGTTGCATTTACAATGTTGCTTTGGCATGTATTCTCATACATCTTTTTTATTCAATTCAGATGCATTTTCGGAGTGATCATTTCCTCTGTGAAGATGAAGCATGTTTGGCAAAGAAGTTTATTGTCTTCCCGAGTGAAGCAGAGCTCAAGGCAAGTTTTAGTAAACTTGTTTATTTTCTTACGTATGTGTTCTTGTTGACTGACCTATGTATTTCAACAGAGACATAATGCTATGGAGCATGGTGGGCGAATGTCTCGTGCTCAGAGGAATGCTGCACTTCAGGTATGGATTTGGTTTTTTGCCCCCCTTCCTTTTCTAACGTTGTCAACATATTAGTTCAAGCTAACACGTCTAATTTTGCTTT
The DNA here is from genome assembly GCA_000970635.1 of Eragrostis tef. Taxonomy (NCBI): domain Eukaryota; kingdom Viridiplantae; phylum Streptophyta; class Magnoliopsida; order Poales; family Poaceae; genus Eragrostis; species Eragrostis tef. Next base: position 48,695 of record LAPY01001678.1, read on the forward strand.
GTCAGATACCTACTAGTTTCATATTCCGTGACAGGAGGAGTGAGGAAGATCAACGCCGTGGCAGAGGCAGGGGGCGTAATGCTCATCGTGATGGATCTGACAGTCAAATCTCATCATCTGGGCGGAATGGCAGTGCAACCATGAATGATGGACCTTCGAGCCGAGTTGATAACGTCACAGGGTCGTTACAGTCATTTAGTGTTCAGTCTAGTTCTGGGCGAGCGGAAACTGGCCAAAGCTCAAGGACTGGACGAGTGCTTGAACAGTTGTCCTTTCCTCCTCTTTCGGATCCAGATATTCCTGATACTAGAGCCGACTCTGTTCCTGATGAAGCCTCGTTTCCTTCGCTTTCAGAGCAGCAATCAAGGTATGCACTGGCTCTCAATCAGAGCGCAAGGGGTGCTGCCAGGCTTGGGGATGATTCTTTATTCCCTCCTTTACCTGGGTCTAGTAACAACAGGGGTGCTTCAACACAGCAGGGGTTACAAAGTCTAGCCAAGAGCACACTTGCAGCAAGGCTTCAGAAGCAACAGGGCACTGTGAAAGTACTTCATACTGCTCGGCCACGTCCACCTGAAAATCCTGAACTGTTCCCTCCTGTTTCAAGTTCAACACAGACGTGGCCTACACCTGATCAGGGGCTCCTTTCTGGTTCTTCTCAGCTTCGAATTGGAACTAGAGCAACAAGAGAAAATGGATCTGTGCCAGCCGTCTCCAGTAATTCAGCATGGAATCCTGCAGGTCCAAACAAGATGAAGCACTCTGTTTCTACGCCTAATCTTGTGTCTGGTGGCTCCTCTGGCCAAGCATCGTCAACATCAAGTACAGCTTATGGTGGCAAGAAAATCCAAGAATCTCAAAATAGCCAAGCTTTGCCTGTTGCGGAAGATGTCCGTGCAGCAAACAAATCTCTGGTTGAAAGAATGCGTGCTGCTTTAGGAATGGATGAGGATAGGTACTCTGCATTTAAAGAGATTGCTGGTGAATACCGTCAAGGTATCATAGATACTTCAGAGTATCTTTCATATGTTGAGCAGTTTGGACTCTCACACCTTGTTCCTGAGATGGCAAGCCTGTTGCCTGATCCTCAGAAGCAGAGGGAACTTCTTGATGCATATTATACTAACATACGGTTCCAAAGTGTCCAAGAAAATGGTGGAAGCGGAACTAGCTCGAAAGAGGGCAACCGAAAAAAGAAAGGGAAGGGAAAAGCTCCTGATGTTTCATCAGAAAGTAATGCTGCTAAGGATGTGAAGGATGCACTAGCAGATAACTTTCTGGACAGTGTAAGGAGGCTTCAATCAAACCAGAAAGCTCAGGAAGTAGAGGCTGAGGTGCTTTCAAAGGATGGGTATCGGCCTTCCAAGGCAATCCAACTATCTGCGGGATCTTCATCCAATACAGAGGTGAATCTAAACGGTGATACCATCTCTAGGGCTTCTGGTACCAAGGATAATGCGAGCAAGGGGGGAGGAAATAGCAGCAGTAATAACAATAAACAACCGAAGAAGACATCAAAGTTTCTCAGAGCTCGTTTAGGCGATAACTCACTAGCTACCCTTGACTTAAGTCGTCCTAATGCGAGTCCTGAACGGCCAGAAAGGGAACCACAAGGCCTGCAGAATGGGTTGCCTGTGCGTGGCGCTTGGAAGAACGGTGGGGGGCAGAAACTCTTTTCAAGCAATGGAAGGAAGTAAGTCATTTTGCCGCTTAAGTTAGACGTGTCCATATAGCTTGTCAACAATACAAGTAAATCCTGCTGCCAATGATGCACATTTTGTTGCCAGTGGTCACTGAAGACGTCATCAGCTATAAGATCACTGTGTTCAGTTATGGTTCATTTTCTTCTAAGTTTGCCTGGTAGCTTCAAGCCAGGATGAAACCTAAAAATGTTAATGGTAATATCATTTTCTTCTGTTAATACCTCGGTCAGGCAGTTAAGACTGTGCAGAGGATTCTGGCTGATGCTTGATTTTGACAACAGATGCACTTCTATTTACTGCATGTTGTCAGATGTTCGTTAGGCTATGGAGCAATCTCCTAACCCAATGTTGATTTTTTTTTGTTCTTTTGGCATTTGTGCCATTTTTGTGGCATGATTTTCATGGGTTTGATTTTTTTTTTCTTGATACCTTTGTTGTTTAGTTTAGTGAAACAAATTGATACTTTGTTCGTCCATCGGATTAGTTTTATGCACTGTGGATTGTACCTCAATTCGCCGCCTGGAACCTCATTTTTTTTTCTTTTCTGATCAAATCGGTCAATTTGGTCGGCAACCTGTCCTGGTGTCAAACCGGGAGAGAAAAGGTCGGCATCCATTAGTTTGCGGATCAGATTGCAATTGGCAAATGGATCAGGCAACAACTAGTCTCGCTTACGTATTTGTTAGCTATAGTGTCTCAACGTTAACGTTGTAAACTTAGCCTCTAAACTTCAGCCAGCATAGGTACAACGTTACATGTAAGCTATAAGCAATCTCATAGGCAATCTCATAGCTCGTCTCATGTAGTGTCACGTAGATGGTACAATGTTACATGTAAGCTATAGGCAGTCTCATGTAGTGTCACGTAGATTTTTTTGATGATATGGAAGAGAGAGAGAGGGGTTGTTGTTTGGAATGAGCTAATCCACTGACTTTACGACAGATGAGCGGCGCAGACACCGTTGTATGCCTCTCATGCTGATTTCTTTCCTTCTCCATTGATCCTGTTTAATCCTGGGCGCTAAATCTGTTTCCCGGCAATTCCTCGACGCACTCATCCCGCGACTCCCCTCATGGGCCGCAACCACGGCGATCCTCTTCAACGCGGAACCCTTGTTCTTCTGCCGCTGCTCAAACCGGCGCCTACTCTCGACGACGCTCCTCGGGTGCCATCCCCATCACGGCAACCCGCTGAGTTCCACACCAGCACTAGCACAGGTGCCAATGTCACAGGCTACTCCTGGGCGGACATGGTTGAAGATGCCTTCTGCTTTTGTGTCTATTTTTTCTTCTTCCGTGGATCATACTGATCCGAATGCCATGTGCACTCCAACAGAAGAGGACTAGTATGATTAGTGTATCAAAATTAGCAAGTAAATTTTATCACTCACTGTTATTATATTAGCACGTATACTGTGTGGACACTCATAATTTACATGGATATGTTGTCTGTGAATAGCTAGTTATATCGATCATTTGCAAGCACTCTTAGAGAGATTAACATACAAGCTATGAAATTAAAAATTATAAAAGATCACAACAGTTATTTGATCTCTCCACACATTAAGAGCTTTGTGGACAAGCAAGATACAACCGAAAAGACTGCTCATTGTATCTATTGTCTAATAAGCAGTCTAAAAATTAAGTGGCTTCTATGAGACGGGCTAATAGATAACATTATTGTACGTGCCGTAAAGAGAATTAATGTGGAGTGGGCTCAATATTCTTTTGACCCTTGAAAAAGAGTTAATTTCTCTCTCTTTGTCACTCCCTCTTCGTGGTTGGGGACGCTCTTATAGCATTGTTGGGGTGGGGACGCTCTAGGACAAACTCCCATGGAGACCTGAAGGAATTGAGTCGGGTGTAGACAACTGGCATAGGCTCAGCCCGCTTGGTAGGTATTGAATATAGGAAAAAGTCTACTTTACTCCTCTCAAGGTCTCAAATATATCTTTGGTCTAGATAAACTCTAAAGTTTAGTTTGGTTTGCTTAACCTCTTTGATTTGCAAAACCGGAGCACCTTACACTTTACACTCTCGTCGCGCCCCACCGCCCGCCGCATCCTGCCGCCCGCTGCAGCACCGCAACATATTGCCGTTGTCGCCGCCCGCCAAAGCTCGTCGCATCTTGTCTCAGCTCGCCGGCACCCGGCGCCACAGCAGGCCACCGGCAAACCCTGCTTCAGGTGCCCGCGTGATAGGGAAACAGGGGCGGGTGCGAGCCAGGCATCACCTATCCATGTCACAACTCACGTGTCTTATTTAATTAGCAAAACCACCATCGCATATGCCCACATCAGCAAATCCGGTTTTGTGAGTGCTAAAAAGTGTAAAGTGCTCCGGTTTTACAAATCAAGGGGTTAGCTAAACCAAAATAAACTTTAGAGAGTTATCTAGACCAAGGGCATATTTGAGGGAGTAAAGTGGACTTTTTCCTTAAATATATATATGAGCATATTTCTTAAACATTAAAATCATTTTAAATGTTAAAACTAAAGTATATATATGAGCATATTTCTTAAAGCCTGGATGAATTTTTGAAAATTGAAAGCAATTATGAAATCTAATTTTTCAAATATGGTACCGGGTGAAGTATAAAACTTGGATAACACTTGTCAATTATGTAAATAATATTGTGTCCCAAAAAAAATGTAAATAATATTGGCTTGGTATCTTTGTTTGCTTTACAAGCTTAAGTTTCTTTGTAACCGTTGTTTTCCAAGTAATTTTGAAAAAATAGTTTATTTAACAAAACAACTTTAGCAATGGCATTCATAAAAATATCATTAACCTACATTCTCGGAAATATATTTAACAGATAATGCACCTTTTATTTTAGTTATGAACCATCACGTGACTCAATTTTTAGAACCCGTGCGTTCCTGCAATTTCATCTTGTGAATTTTAATTATACTCACTCTGTCGCAATATTGGACTTTTTAAACGTAATAAGGAAACGTAATTACCTGATTCGAAACACAAATAAAAGTGTATTTTAGGATTCAAATGCAAAGTTTAGTGATGTGAAACTTAATTTAAAAAGTGTAGCTCTGTGAGGTGAAGGGATATATAAGTCTTAGTTTGCGAATCTGTATATGTCAACTTTTTCAATGTAATTTACAATTTTCTTTGTTAGCGATGTAAGCAGTACTCCCTCTGTTTGTGGTTGGTTCACAGCTTTGCCAATTTGGTGGCCTTGGGCGTCTGTTGATTGCATGCTCCTACTAAGCTTTTTTGTGTCACTTGGCGTCGACCGAGAGCAGCCAAGACACGGTCTCCTGCTCCTACCCCACGATGTACCTGTTTCTGCAGCCACGCTTTGCATCTACTTCTCATATGAGCTAATGCCGTGCTGGCTGAACAAGGCTTGTGCTTAGACCCTGGAATTTTGGTCACGGGCAGGGGGAGGGGGCAGGACTAATTAAATTTTAAAATACACCTAGAGTAGGGGCTCTATCTAGACTATTCATTTAACACATTACACATGTGTGGTGTAGATATACTATATCACTGCCACTAGTGATACAATAAATATACATCACACATGTTTTTTTTTTAAGGAAATACGCCCACGGGGCTGGGGATTCTCCATATTATACTGGAAGGTTCGTTACAAAAGCACATAGGCCCTTACATAAGCTATAGCTTGCATCAAGACCCATGAGAAGATAAAAGAGGACATAGAAGAAAATAAAAATTACAAACAGGTCCTCAAAACGAAGATATCAGCAGACTACAGCAAACTCGCCGCCGCGGACATCCTCGTCGCCAGGAGAGGAGGGGCAGCAGAAGACTTATACCATGCACCAGACAAAGGCACCTCCATCCATGCTGGGACTAGACGGTGAGAAAGGCCTGGGACCTTCAAATCACCGCAGAATGGATGGGCGAAAGGCCTCTCACTACAGTATGCTTGGTTCGTTGGCGGTTCACCCAACGCCCGCTGCAGAGGCTGCTTCAGAGGAAGAAGAAGTCGCTGCGGTAGATCTTGATGAAGCAACACCGGGCACGACCATGAGAGGGCACCCCAACCAGAAAAGGAGACCAACACACAAAGGCGATCAACCCAAATCAGGGATCCCCAGTGCTCTATCCGCACCATCAACAACAAGCACAGACCACCAACACCTCTCCAGTGAACCAATTCCAGAGCAGGAGAGAAAAGGGAGGGAATACACTCGTCGGAGAGGAGACCAACGAGGAAGACAAAAGGCATAACGGCTACACCCACTAGAGAAACCATAGAGGCAGAGCTCCTTACCGGATTCGGGAAGAACAGATCGCCACCAAGGACGGCGATAGAGAACGAACCAAGAAGGAGAGCTCAAACTAGACAAAAACGAAAAGGACCTACTAGCTACTGTACAGGGAGGGGTCCCTCACCCAGATCCACGCCGCTGGCAAGCCGGAGATGGACGGGGAGGGGCTAGATCGGAGAGGAACGGACAAACTTTGTTTTTTGCCTAACTTTCTACTGTAGCGTCGGTGGGAAGGATGAGGAGCGGAAGGAAGAGCTGCTTCGTGCTTACTGGCGGCCTCTGAGCTTATATGAGGGTACTACTGACGACTCGTACCACAAATGTTTTGGATGAACGACTCAGATAACACCTTCAATCTAAGTGGTTGTAGAAAAATTCACTGATAGGATGGTCTCTATTGGGCTCTGCCTTTAAATGTAAGATGTTTAGTACTAATTCAGACGTACTATTCTAATGATTAAAAATATATGACAGAGTAATACTCTTTCTGTTTTAATTTATAAGCAGTTCTGGCTTTGTACCAGGTTCATTAAACATTCTCTAGAAATATATGTCCAGATTTAGAGAATGGTCAATGAAACTGGACACTTAAAAACATATAGAACTTCTTATAAATTGAAACCGAGGGAAACCGAGGGAGTACTTTCTGGCTTCTGCCTACTTGAAGCCAAAGAACTCCATTAAAAAAAGAGGACAATGAGATTTGAGAGAAAACTGCGTGTTCAAACGGAGTCTAGTCTACTCCTACAAATGAAATGAGGGGCCAAAAAGGAAAAATATCCGGCGAAAAAAGGGGAAAAGGTAAGAATCGAAGAGACAGTCCAAATTCCAAAGGTCACCTTCTCCCCCCTTCCCCCCCAAATCTTCACCAACTCAGGCAGATCGCCAGCGATCTCCACGCCTGCCGCCTCCGATTAGCACAGGCGCCCGCCATCGCCTCCCTAGTTCTGGCCGGGGAGT
>LAPY01001678.1:81457-91598 GCA_000970635.1 Eragrostis tef
GAGAGCCCAGAGTCATTTGCCGGGGCAATGTACGAACCGCCGACGTTGAGCCGGTACATTGTTTGCATGCTTCCGGCGGCTGTGTCCACGGTCTGGTCGGCGAAGCCAACCATGGTGGCTGGGTCCGCAAAGATGTTGGGCATGGATATGATCTCGATGCCGTTGACGAAGGCGTACGACGCATTGTTCATCGCCGTCGGCGTGAAGGTGAGGGACAGCGAGCCGCCGTCGGACGGTGGCAGCGTGAACTCTCTGATGATGTAGGCCTGGCTGAGAGCCTTGGCGGTGATGTACACGCTGAAGTTTCGGAGCAGCGTGACGCCGGTGGAGGTGGTCACTGAGAAGAAGAAGTGGTCCGCCGGGAGGCCGTGGTAGGCCGCCGGGTAGAAGTGAAGCCGGACCCAGTGCCTGTCCTTTGCGTCCACGGAGAAGTTGTACACGGCCTCTTTCGTGAACACGCGCGCCGACATGTACGGCACCGGCGACGGCAGCGACGGGTCCTGGACGTCCGCATCTGCCATGATCGACGACTTCCCGCCATCAACGAGCCACTTGCTGTCCTGGTCACTCTGCCATTTCCTCCCGTCAGCGTCTTGGCCCTCTTTCGCCGACCCGCAGTTGACAAGTATGGACTCCGTTGGTTTGTACGTCTCCGCTTCGGCCAATGGAACCACCTCGACGACAAAGATGGCAGCGAGCAAGATAGCACGTCTCGCTGCCATTTCCTCCACACCGATCAGCCACGACGGCTTAGTTCGCCACTGCACAAGGTGCGGACAAGATTGTTTGATTAGGCCATATGTGGTGTTGCGCTGGTCGATTCGGGAGAGAAGGTGGGAGGAGGAGGGAGAAGAACAGAGGTTTGTTTGCCTCTGCGATCTCCTCCTCCAAGTGGATGCCTGTTTCGGGGAATAAGGGGGGCGAGGTAGCTTCACCAACGGGCCACCGGCCGCTGAAGACGGGCGCGCAAGAGAGTTTGCCGGGAATGGCTGTGTGGTTTGTTGATTTCATTTCGAGCCAGTCTCTGCTGAGGAATGTGCGGCTTAGCGCAAGCTTTGGGCAACTATAATTAGATCCAGAGGTTTGCCAGGGCGACAAGGCATGCTATCTCTATGTGCTGTACTTGTTGTGACTGTTTGCAACTATTACCGGACTAGCTAATTGCCATTCCAAGGGAGTGGCCAAAAATCTCCTAGCGGCAGGCAGCATATAGGGATCTGATTTATTATATCTATCCCATCAACCCGTACAAACTTTCACGGGCTAGCTAGTAACTATAGACACACGAATTGGTGATTTTTTTTTCCGTTGATGTCAAGAGTCATCACGGAGCACAAACAATAAACCTTTTTTTGGTAATAAAACTATAAAAGGGATTTGATATAATCTTAAATCTTAATATTAGCATCATGTTTTCTCTTTATTTTAAGCTATGTCGAATCATCCTTTTGACTTCACGCTTGTTTTTATGTTTATTTTACAAGAGATTTTTAGAATAGTGAACACTTTACGGTAAATACTTCCGCTGTCTATAAATATATTGTCTTTTTAGTTTCTCCCAAGTCAAACTTTCTGAACTTTGACAACAATATATATAGTCTATTCTACAAATGAATCTAATTTGTTGTCAATATGTATAGTTTTTCATAATTGATCATCAATGTTTGAAAAGTTTAACTTGAGGCAAATCTAAAAAGATATTATATTTGTGGATGGAGAGAGTACTATTTTTATTTTATTGTTGTGAATACAATAATAGAACTTCTGCGGATCTGTGCATGATCGTGCTCCTTTTATGTTTGTTTCTTTTCGTATCATGGAATCATAATAATTTTAGGAGGAAGTATAGGAGACAACAAATAGATAAATTGTATGCATATATGATTGAGATTTGGACAAGTATTTGTCTTGCAGGAATAAGGACAAGTAATTGTGATAGCAATGAAAATTTAATATGACGAATCAGCCTTAACTGTTGCAATATCTTGAGGGAGACGAGAGCAATCGCGTCTCTATTTTTACTAGAAGAAAAATCCGTTGATTATACATAATATAAAGCTGATCTCACAATATCGGGTCAGCATCCTTGTCCAGAAAACTCCATGAGCGAAGGATGTGATTTTCTTGTTCAATATAACTAAACCCTATGACTTAGCCTGCAAAGAATGTATATAGAATTGGTGATTAACAGTTCCTTCTCATTCAGGGAAGGGTTGTGACTAGCTCTTTTGTATAAACACAATGCCTTTGTGGAATATATAACAATGGCTGAGATAAATGAGTAATCAGCACTATGAGTATAGGCTGCAAAATGATATGTCATGCAAGCACATGCACGTTGGTAGGAGCCAAGAAAAAAAGTATTGTATGGACATATTAATTAAAGTTCAACGGGAATGAATAAAGGCAACATCCACAAAGTTGTAGGGGAAATGTTTGATTCGTATCCAGGGTTAGATAGATGGTCTCCAAAGAAAAAGAAGTTATTGTCAGTTTTCTTAATTAAGTATTGATGAACGTGAACTATTTGAGTTTGTAGTTCTAAACTTGGTGGTCCTAAAATTGTCAGTTTTTGTCACATGGCTGTGGCTACTACGTACTACAGAAGTTAAAAGGAACGGCCTTTACCGTCCCCGGAGCAAGAAGAGGCCGACCGCCATTGTCGGTGAAGGTGACCTTCCGCTATATGAGCCCCTCCCCCCACCCTTTTCACCACCCTCTCTATGTTTCACGGCCACCTAGCAACCTAACAGAATAAACCATGGGGCCAGCTTATCGACGGCTCGTCCTCCTTGCCGCTGCGGGGTTGCTGTCCGCCGGCCTTTTCCCGCAGGCGTTAGGAAAGGGAAGGGGAGGCGGCCCCGTTAACCCGCAGGTCGCTAGTATCTGCGCTCACGCCCGGTTCCCTGAGGTGTGCACGTCTACAACTGGACGGCATGCATCCAAGTACCCGGTGATCGACTACCGGGCCGTGCTCAACATGCAAGTGGACGCGTTTGCCAAGAAGACCGCGCAGGCGCGGAAGCACGTCTCCAAAACGTCCCGCGCTACGCCGTTGCTGATACCGAACCTTCATTTCTGCGACCAAATGTACGAGCACACCCAGGACGCCATAAAGGCAGCGCAGAGGGCCATCCCATTCAAGGACAAGGGCACCGCTACCATCATGCTGCAGCTCGCCGTACAGGACTTCGAATCGTGCGACCGGCCGTTCATAAGTGGCGGAATCCCCAACCCCATGGGCAAGTTCAACACGGAGCTCAGCCAGATAGCCCAAAACTGCATGGCACTTGCCCAAATGATCTGAGCCATGAGAGGCAGCTAGCTATGCATGCATGCGCCAATCCTTGAGTTGGCACCGCATGCAGGTGCCAAATGCGTGGATATGGACGACATGAGTTTTATCTTCACATATTTTAAGAAGTCTCATTAAGTATATGTTTTATTGATACACAATGTTTGCTTCCTGTACATCATGAGTCGTTATGTATTCAACAAAGTCATACTTTTTTCATTTGTCGTCGTGAATTGGATTGCTTAAAATTTCTTTTGTCGTGTTTATTTTTCTAACATCAATACACTAACACGATGTTGGCATTCAAGCCCAGAATTTGGAATTGGCATTCACCGGCGCCCAATGTCGTTGTTTGGATGTCCACTACATTGGCTTACGCAATCGAGTCTCAATGCCGAATTGTTTTCCCCCGCGCCCGCGCTAGAACGCTCAATTCAGAGCCCCCTCTATATTCGACGAAATCACCCCACACTCCACCCCCGCGCTCACTTTTCCCATCCCACCTCCCACAAAAGAACATCGCCTGCCCGCTGCTCGTTTCCCGCGCACCCTGGAGAGAAGAGCATGGGAGGAGGCGACGGCGATGGTCGACGGGGAGTCGACGGCGCAGGTGAGGCTCCCGCCCCAATCCACCTCCGCCCTTCTCCCGTTACAAAATCCTCTAAATCTCGCTCGATTAATCACTGTAGCCCATAATCCATAATCAAATAACATGCACAGAAATGACAATAGATCAAATGGATCGAGCCGTGAGCATCCATTGATTAATCATAAGCATTCAAAATCAGATATGTTTGACATGATGCCCATAAGTAACAATACTAGGCCTTATTATTACAGACAACAATCTACAACTCATGTTGCATCCCAAGGTGTTTGTGTTGCAGACCACATATACATCCCACTTGTTTAATTGTCACTCACAATAGTGTCAAGAACAAAAATAAAGTTCATCTACTTCCGATTGTATATCCACGCCTAATATATCCTGCAAGAAAGATTAACAAGCAATCGGTTCACCAAGCTGGAAGATTCAGTAAAATATTGCCAGATACAATCTGTTCACAAGGGTTACAAAGATTAAAGCACGTGATTCTTTTTGTAGGCTGGTTGCCGTCTCAGGTGCTGGGAACATGCCAGGTGTAATCATGAGTTTTAGGCACCCATATAGCATCATACAACACTATCAGTTTTAATCTAGAAGCAGGTCCAGGCCCAGCCGATAGCTGCATTTCCAAGTGTCACAAACAGGGGAAAAGGAACGCACTCTCGGCCGTTTCGCCCAAAACACCATGAAATCATTGTGAACAGCTCCATAGCAACCCAATTTTTTAAAGTTCTTTTTTACAGAAACCAACCAATTATATCAAACACATCATAACAAATGAAAAGGAACTTGCAACGGGTCGTTTTGATCGAAAAACACATAACTAACTGAAATAGGCCCCGAACAGCCCAGTTGGAGACATGAGCAAGTAAACTCACATATTTGAGAGTTTTTCCGCAGCAACTGCCCAATTACATCAAGCACATCATAACAAGGAGCGCTCTTTGGTCGTTTCGTCTGAAACAGCACAAAATCGTACCGAACAGCTCTAAACTCATATTTATTATTATTTTCTCGCAGAAACCATCCAATTGCATCAAAACAATCACAACAAGCGAGCCCTGGGTTATTTTGACCAAAAGAGCATAGAAATATCAGAAACGAGTCCCAAGCAGCTCCAAAACAACCCGGTTTGACCCGATAGAAGCTCAACTCACATTCTCGAGAGTTTTTCTATAGGAACCATCCAATTATCAAGCACATCACAACAAATGAAAATGAGCTTTCTCCGTGTCATTCTCCCGCGAAACACCACGAAATCGCCCCGACCAACTCCAAAACAACCCGTGCTGCTAAACTCACATTTTTGAGTGATTTCCCATAGAAACAACCCTCAATTATATCAAACACATTATAAAAAATGAGAAAGAGTGATCCCCATGTCGTTTTGACCGAAAGAGCATAGAAATAATCGAAACAGCTCTCAAACAGCTCCAAAAAAGCCCGGTTGACCTGTCAGCAGTAAAAGTCACATTTTTATGATTTTCATCTAATTACATGAAACAAATAATAACAACTGACAAGGAGCGCTCTTCGGGCCGTTCTGCGTGAAACATCACGAAATTGTCGTGAAGAGCTCCATAACAGTCTGGTTTGACCCGAGTGCAACTAAACTTCCAATTGCATCAACACAACACAACAAGTGAAAAGGAGCGCTATATGGTTTGTTTCGCTCAAAATACCACAAAATCGTCCTGACCAGCCCTAAAACAGCCCGGTTTGACCCGTCGTCAGCTAAATACACAAATTTTGAGTGTTTTCCCGTAAAAAGCACATAATTACTTAAAACACATCATTACGAGTGAAAAGGAGCGCCCCTCAAGTGTTTTTGACTAAAAAAACTAAAATAACCGAAACAGGTCCCGAACAACCCAAAAACATCCATGTTTGATCCGTGTGTAGGTAAACTTACTTTTTTGAATGTTTCCCACGAAAACCATCAAATTATATAAAAAAACATTGTTAGAAGTGACAAGGAGTGCTCTCTGGTCCTTTTCGCCCGAAACACCACAAAATCGTCCACAAGAGCCCGATTTTAACTGTCTCAAGCTAAACTCACATTTTTTATTATTTTGATACGAGAACCATCCAATTACATAAAACACATCATATCAAATGAAAAAAGTGCTCTCTGAGTTGTTTTGACCAAAAGAGCATATAAATAAACAAAACGGGTATCGAAGTGCTCCATAATAGCCCGGTTTGATCCGTGTATAGGTAAACTCACATTTTCTGGTGTCATCCTGCGGAAACCATCTAATTACATCAAAGATACGATAAGAAGTGAAAAGGAGGGCTTTCCTGATTTTGTTGATAGAAGAGCACAGAAAGAACTGAAACTGGTCTCGAACAGCTCTAACTTGTACAGATGTTCTGATTTATTATGAAATTACTTTTCATCTGTCACTTTTTTGGGAGGTTTTCACCATTTTCGTGTTTTGTCACTAAAAATGCCAAAACAGACCCGTTTGGTGATGAAAAGGTAGCATTGTTGCCCACTGGCCAGGTCATTTATGACGAAAACTAAGCGTCACTACTGGTCATTTTAGAATTTCGCCAGCCTGCATCCTATTCAGCACATTATGGACCCATATATCTATCATTGGAAGGAGGATTTCGCTTGCCGTGTCCTAGTCAGCACATGGTGGACCTACATATTCGTCACCGGAGGGGGGGGGATTTCACTTGCCCGCATTTTAATCATCACATGCTCGACCCACATATTCGTCATCGGAGGGGGGATTTAGCCACCACATCCTAGTCAGCGCATGATGGACTCACATATTCGTCACCGGAATGGTGATTTCGCTCATCCGCAGCCTAGTCAACACATGGTGGACCCACATATTCAAAACTAAAGGGAGGATTTTTGCCAGCCCGCATCTTAGTCAGCACATGCTCGACTCACATATTCGTCACCGGAGGAGGGATTTCACCCACCCGCATCCTAATCAATATATTGTGGACAAATTCGTTAGGATTTTCCGCACACAGATCCCAGTGAGCATATTTTGGACCCATATGTGAGGCACTCTTTGTCATTGAAGTGGGAAAACATGCCCGCACGCATCCTAGTCAGGACATGGCGGACCTAAACGCATCCTAGTCAGCATATTGTGGACTCACACGTCAGGCACTATTCGTCACTATAATTGGGGATCTGGAACATAGGGAGATTATACCCGCACATATCCTAATTAGCACTTAGCGTATTGACATGCATCCTAGTTAGAACATCAGGACCACACGTCAGGCAATTTCATCATTAACGGGGAATCATGCCTGACGTGTGAACCCAATTTAAATTCCGTACCGAAAGGCCCATGTGCCTATCCAAAAAAAGGAAAAAAATTTAGTACAATATCCTAAATATTTAGATGAAAAAAACATTTGGATAGGACATCGCTTTGTATCGATGATTGGACCCATCATTTGTCCAGTGTTTTATCAGATTCAGATCAGCCCTAGTTCTTTTCCATGTCTGTAAGTCAGTGTGGTGCTCGTTTGCTCCGCCACCGCACCGGCCGACCTCACCCTCACCACCTTGTCTCTCCCCTGGTTGTCGTAACCCAAACACTAGACAATAGAGACACCGCCGCCGTCCTCTGCAGATTTGAAACCCCAACCACAAGACGCTAGCTTTATTGTTTCGCCCTCACGTTTCCGCAAATCCAAGGTCTGCCGCCGGCAATCAACGCTGGGTGGTTCCCCATCGCCCTCTTCATCTTCTACAATGGTGAGACCTTATTTTTTTCTTCTTTTTCCGAGAAATATGCACCTCAAATTTTTTTCGCCACTAGAACATATATGATAATTAATGACATTTTTAAGGTGTCACCGACCGCTGCTAGTGATGAAAATTTGGTCATAAGTCGTGATTTATGACCTTTAAGCGACCGTTAGCAGTCGAGCGTGATCAGTCGTGATTTATGACTTTTTTTGATGAATTTCTATTTGTCATAACTGAGCCAAACATAGCAACTGGCCATGTCGGATCGATCTGACAGGCCCTGCACATCCGTCTACGCCATGCCATGCCGCTCCGCATCCCCAACCGACGCCGGTAGGAATTAAGCACACACTCCCACTGCACAACCCGGTGGTCGTCGCGATGTCGGAGGAGAGGAGGGGAGGAGGCAGTGGTGCAGCGTGATCGGGGACCATGATGAACATCCACGCCGGCGATAGGTGGCGCCGCTGCTGGCGTCTGTGCTCCTCTCCTTGTTACCATGTATTAGGACAGATACAAAGGTGATGTCTCATAGGTGGTCTCATTCATGAAACGTAATCATAAGATGATTTATGAGACCACAATTGTTTTAGTTATCTCGTAGTAATTGCATCTTCACTTAATTTATGGATGAGAAAAAGAATGTTTGTGAGTTGCACGACAACTACAATTTGTACAATGGTGTGTAAACTATCTTATACTCCTAAATTTTAGCGCTTGAGCTGGTTGCCTCACGAAATAACCGCATATTTTTTTTTCTCCCTCTCTCTTTCTTCCACCTCCTCAAAAACTGTATATGACGTTGCATGAGGCAGGCTTTAAAACTGTCTACGTTGCATGAGGCACGCTGCACTAACTAACTACCGCGCACGGTGTCAAGCTCTGCGGCTGGCGTCCCATGAAAGAAGCCCACACGACGTCACGCTCGGGCCCCACCGTTGTGCCCGCGTCAACTGCGTTCCGCCTAGTCCAGCTGCGCCGCGCCTGCGCCGTCGTAGAAACAAATTGTTCCAACCAACCAGCAAATTGTTCCAAAGATGAATACCAATTGTTCCAGTCAATGAACGTGATTGTTCCATAAATACAAATCATTTCTTCCCGGCTGTTTGCCATATTGTTCTTGGCATTGATTCCAAATGTTCCATCCACTGAACGCGATTGTTTCAGAATTACGAATCAGTTGTTCCTATTGTTGAACACATTGTTCTGGACATGGAATCCAAATGTTCCAGGAGGGACGGAGGCAAAACTCGAAGTTGCGGTGGCGGTAGTAGACCAGCGAGGGGGCACCATCAAGAAGAGGAGCAGTCACGTGGCGGGAGGAAGAGCCGGCAGGCGCGTGACGGCGAAGCGAATCGTAGCCGCTGCGTAGGGACGAGATGAGGACGACGAAGTCAGTCGACGATACTGGGCCGAAAAGAGCCATCGAGTCCGTGCTCTTTAACGATTGTAACATCTGGCCCAAACCGTGCATGTTTTGATGGGTTTGATTTTTTTTCTTATACCTTCCTTGTTTGGTTTAGTGAAACAAATTGTCTCCTTAGTGAAACAAATTTCAACGTAACATCTGATGCTTGGTTTAGTGAAACAAAAATTTCGCCGTATCAGTGAAGAAGGAAGGTGCTCAAACAATTCAAAGAATCGTCCCAACTTTGGGCTGAGTCTGTCTGCATTAACGAAGAAGCAAACCAATCTGCGGCCCAACAAAACTGAATCGGTGGATACAAAGGGAACCGCTCGCGCGGGGTCCAAAGAGCCCTTTTGTTCTGGCGGAGACCGACGTCGAACTGAACGGGTCTGAAGCCCCTCGTTCCCTCTCTCGTATGACGGCTATCTTCTTCCCCCACCAGCTACATCTCAAAAAAAAAAAAAAGAAGAAGAAAAACCCACCACCAGCTAAAACCTAGCCGCCTCCGCCTCCGCCTCGCCTCCCGCCTCCGCCTCCAACGCGGCGCGGCGCGGCGCGGCTGCGAAAGATGGACATTGTGCCCGATGAGATGCTTGACAATCTCGCTAGTCTCGTAGAGTTGTCGTACTCCCCCGACCCTGCCAGACGCCGCGACGCTGGTGAGAAACTTTCCTCCCAAATCCCTTACCCAGATTATGCGTTGGGCCTCTTCTTTCTTGCTGCCTCGGGGAGACACAACACTGAAATTCGCACTGCCCCTGCAATCCGTTTCAAAGATCTGATACGCCTTCAATGGCCGAAGCGTAACCATTCCCCCAATGCCGGCCCCCTCCCAGACTTAGAGTGTGGGATAATCAAAGACCATATTTTTAACCTTCTGATCACCGCCCCAGCTATCATCCAGGCCCCGGTCTCTGAGACTATCTGCAGCGGTGCCGCTATCCCCGACCTGGAGGTCGGGACAGCGTAAAAATCTCCTGCACCGGAGGACGCTAAAGCCAGGAGGGGAGGGAGGAGGGGGCCGGCGGCGCGTGCGAGCCAGAAGGGGGAGGGAGGAGGGGGCCGGCGGCGCGCGCGAGCCAGGAGGGGGAGGGAGGGGGG
>LAPY01001678.1:92768-107460 GCA_000970635.1 Eragrostis tef
AAGTCTGAAGCCGTTGTCAATCATGGCTGCTTCCCACTTCCTTGACAAGTGGAATTCGGTACTCCTACGCATCGGCTCCTCAATTAAAAATGCGGCGAGCACATCTGACCTACACACTATCAAGGCTAATCTTTTTGCTGCGGCACTACTGGTTTCCTCCTTCCGCAAGAAACCAGCCACTCCAGATACCTTGCATGAACTGAAAGACTGTTGTGAGGAGTTTAAAATCTTTTGGGATGTATACCGTCACCTTTTGGACACAATTTTTGCTTCTGTAGCTTTACACAATTTGAAGGGGCCACCTGAGCTCAGCCTACTGTTTCAGTGCCTTCATCATTGTCTTGACATATGGTACTCGATTAGCTCCGTTACCTGCCTATCTGAATTCAAGGGAGAAGTACGGCGTTTCAGTGACTTTGTGAATATGACTTGGCCTCCATCTTATAAGACAGATGGTGCTTTGGATAGGCTTTATGCGAGGATATTTGATTGCCTTCGACTGTATGTGGAGAAATACGAGGGGGTCCTCAGTCCAGACGAGCTGAAGAAGTTTGTGGAAACTGTGTTGAAGCTTCTTAGTGTGCAAGAGTCTTCGCCTTGCCGCAGAGATCTTATTGTGTCTGCGCTCGAGTTATTGGCAACAGTTGATATGAAGAACAAAGCATTTGACGGTACTCTGGTTCAGATATGTAACCATATCATTCTGCCTTACCTGCAATTCCAGGACGAGGATGAAGCATTGTTCAAGAATAACTGGATGATGTATATGAGCAATGATTCAGAGAGGAACACACCGAGATGGGCTGCGTGCCGGATGCTGACTAGCCTTTGTACACATTACAATGAGGAATTAATGAAGATCCTAAATAGTTGGTATGAGCAGATGCTGGAGGCGTATAGAAAAGACCCAGTGAATAACTGGAAGATTAAAGCTGCTGTCATTTATATCCTTGTCACTTTCAAGAGTTACCAAGCTAAAGTCTGTGATGAGTGGACAGTCTTGACACTGTTGCTAATCCAATGTTGACAGCAACTATTATTTGGTACATAAAAGAAGCTAGCTCTGATATACCCAAAGAGAAGGCAATGAAGCTGCTACCCATTGTAACGAAGTTACTCAAGCACGAGTCTAGGGTTGTTTGCTGCTATGCAACAACATTTGTAGAGCATCAGCTGAGCATGCAGGATACAGCCCAGGTAGCATGTTATGCCCATGCTGATATCGACCCAATAGCTGATGAAATCATGGAGAATCTATTCCAAGCTCTGACACTTCCTGATTCCTATAAGAACAATGCTCTGATGAAATGCATGAGATGTGTGGTTGCTGTCAGTGATAGAACCATTGATTCTGTTTCCGATATTACTGCTCTCGAGGTTCTTCTCAAAGGAGTGTGCAATGACCCCAATAACCTTGATTTTAACCACAACCTTTTTGAGGTCCTAGCAGCAGTAATTGGCAAGGTTAGTGCGACGGGCTCAGCACCAGTAGCCATGTTTGAGGCTATTCTCTTCCCTGTTCTAGACAGCATTGTGTCAATTGACATATCAAACTTGGTGTCTTATGCGTTTCTTATACTTGGTCAGCTTATCAATTTGAAGCCAGCACCTCTCCCAGAAGGATATATATATGAAATTATTTGATTTACTTCTCAACTATTCTTGGGATCGATGACCCTATATTCCTGCATGTCAGTCTTTGTTGGGAGCATATATTCCAAAAATCAGCAGTACATGTCTGGAAACAATCATATATAAGTTACAGACTCGCATCACGGAGGTCAGTACCCAAGAATCTGCATTCTCCATGCTAAGCTCATTAGTGGAACATGTCAGTTTTGAATTTTTGGACCCTCACATGGTTAGCATTTGGAAAATATTGTTTGGTCGGCTTCAGGCCTTGGTCCGGTCAAGATGGGAAGATACTTTTGCGAGTTATCTTATGCGCTTCATTTCACTATTCTTAGTGAATTATGGTGCTGATAATTTTTACGAGTCCATTATAAAATCGACACAAGAAAAACAGTTCACTGACTTCCTTCGCCATTTTTGGGTCCATAATCTGAATTTGACTAAGTGGGCTTGTGAACCTAATCTGATAGCAGTGGCTTCAACTAAACTGATATGTGAAGATAAACTTCTGCGAGAAAAACAAACTTTGTGGTGCGCATTCCTACATTGTACCATCGTGCTGTTACATGAAATGGATACGTGTGGACCACAAAAAGTGCAAAGTGCAGTGTCAGCTGTTTGCCTTCAATATGCTAGCTATAGTTCTTTTGACCCGTCAAGAAACATAATAGCAAAAGAGTACTTTGTCGCATCCTTTTCCACACTTCTTGAACACTGTTCAGCAGTGTTTGTTCCTATTATTGAAAAACATATATCTGCTGGGAATAAAAGCTTTCTTCTACAAAAGCTTGCATCCTACAATGTTCCACTAGGTAAAGACTTACTTCATTTCACTTCATTTTCATGTGTTGCATGCTTTCTACAACCGGAAATACCATATCGGACAAATGATTGATGACTTCTCTAACTCATTGTTATCAAATTCAGGTGCCTTTGGTCCTTCCTCCTGATATCCGGGCTAACTTCTTCGAGCAATAATATATGAGTCTCTAGTTTTTGTTTTGTAACATGGAGTAACTAGGTAAAAGATCAGCTTTGCTGAGATCTGCTGGCCATGTTTTTTCCTCTGGCAGAGGTTTCTCTCATTGGGGTAATGGTGTTCAGTATTTGTAATGATTGGTAACTGTGCCTATATGAGGATGAACATGCTGTAAAATTGCTCAGATAAGAAATGGTGTATCGTAGATTTATTATCCTATGGTTTCTTTGTTAGGTAACTATGAAATGTATGAATCCGAAATGCCTCTTTTATCTACTAGATTTGTCTAGCCAACCCAAGGAGTGCAATGGGAGCTGTAATATGTACTGTGCAATAATACAGACAATGAGCCATGATTGTATTTGGATCTATCTGCAAATGGCATTTTTCAAATTGGAATGCCAGGAACAATATGCATTTTTTGCTGCAAGAGTAACTCAACCGGAAATATGATCAGAAAGGCCAATGTTTTGGGTGGTAAATTGTTGTTTTATTTGAAGGTTATTGTGTTCAAAGTGTGGTTTGTATAGGCATGCTGTGAGCTGCACAGGCAGGCAGGGGACAATATATATGGCAGCCCTTTTCATATGCTCAGGTTGTGTGCGCCGCTGCTTTGGATGAGGCTGGTTAACTTGATGTGGACGTATCCAAGGTTCATAGTTTTTTTTCTTTCACATTGTGAATAAATAAATTCTACCATTTCTCATGATACATTCCACCTTTCTTTGTAATATTTTTTCCTTGGATGACTGTTAGGTTGAGTTTTTTTTACTGTATAAAAATGCAGTTGCCAGCTTGCATTAGGTGACCTTGAAGATGCATCAAGGAGTTACACATCCTGTTTAAACAGCTGCCCTTCGGGTTCTGACCTCAAAATGTTTGATGAGGTATTGGATGTTTTGGAAAGAGTAAAAATATCTTATCCTTTTTTACTCAGTGCATTCTCTATTTTGTATAGCTTGACATATTCTATGTTCAAGGATCTGTAAGCTTCGGCGGTCTTCTAACTTCTGACTAACATAACACTTGCAAAAATTCATACATGCAAATTAAATATATAATACGGCAATATCTGCATGGAAAACTCTGAATCAGTGCTTTAAAGAATATGAATATTGTAAAAAGTTGTAAGATTGGTCTGCTCATGATGCAAGCATACCTAGTTAATAAGTCCTGTCACATGCCAAAAATGATGATATTTGTTAAGTCTTGTGATTACTCATTAGTATTCTACTTTGATGAAGATATTGACCTGTTTCGACTAAATGCATGTTTGATATGATTCGTTTTCAAGGGTTGGTTACCTACCCATTTGTATCATAATAAATGCTGGCAATACGTGGACCAAATATGATTCGTGTTCTTATTTCTGGCAAGCAGCCTCAATTGGTTGTTGATCACCTCATGCTAGGGCAAATATCACTAGGTAAATAGGTATAGTAATGGTTCTGTAATTAGTTATGGAAGTTGCTCTACTAATAACTTTTAATAGTAGTTGTCATGTCTTGACATACAAGGAAGGACATCCATTACCCCTCACCCCTGTAATGGACATGAGAAAATGTTTCATGGTTAGAGCAAGAAATATTTCGTATTACATTTTAGCAACAAAAATTGTTTGTCAGTTCAAAAAATGCATGCATAGATGTGACAGACCAAGGCATATGTTATTGTGTGGCCCTGATAGCCTCTATAGTTCCACCAACATAAGTCATTGAGGTTTTGTTGTCCATTCATTTTAAGTTGCTTGTTGTAAGGCCTATAATGTGTAACTTAAGTTCTGTTGGACATACCAGGATGACCTAATGACCTATAGATATATGATTTGGATCGAATTCATCAGCTTGATCAAAGTATCACTATATGTATGCTTGGTTTTCCATTCATGAAACAAGAATTTACTGTAAATCATTCAAAACATGATGTAGTGTGTGACCACAATAGTGCTGCTGCACATGGATTCCCATTGTACTTTTCATTCAGTCCACCTTTGAGATAATACATGCATCCTCATTGCATTGGCTATAATTTTATTTGCATACCCTCTTTTTTTTTATCTAGAAATTTTATCATGAAGGTACATTGAACTGCCTGTTCTTTCTGCTGTACAGCTTGCGGTAAGGTATATTAATCACAACTTAATAGCTAGATGCAATCAGGCAAACTAATCTAACTTGGCTATCAATGAGCACAGATTCGTCTTTAAGAAATAACTTTCGAATCGCATGTGACATTTTATTTGTGCTTGCATTATTTCAGGTTACATGATTATAATTCATTTAAGTTTGATGATGGTACAGACTTCAACTACTCAGTGGAGTGGTTACCTAAATGTTTAGGTTGTTTCGTGTTCATTGCCTTCACTATGTTTGTTTCGTGATTTTTGTGCTTTAATACTTCATATATTCTTTCTTTTTTGTTATGTTTTTAATGATGTGTTGCATTATTATCTTCTTACGAAGTGTTTGTTGCTTATTTGGATTCAAATTTATTCTTTACAAGTTATATGTCATTCATGTGCCAATTATTGCGTGGCATTTTGGATATCTCATTCGAGGGAACTTCTTCAGAAAAGATCATCTCTTGAAGCAAGAACAGCTTTAGAGTTGATATCCAATGCATTGCACATAAGTCCACACTCAGATAGCCTATTGGAAATGAAAGCAGAGGCACTGCTGATGGTCTGTATTTCTTTGTGTCTACTTTTTTCATTGAATTATTACAAACATTTGTCCTATCAAATGTTTAGCTAATGTTTGGTTGTCCTTATGTATTTATTTTGTTCTTACTAATATCATTTGAACCTAACAGTTGCAGACGTATGAAGTAACTCAAGTTTATCAGGAGTCTGCAAATACCGCTGAAAGAAATACAGGATTATTCAACGCTAACGAACAACCGAGAAATCTAAAAAGACTAGAGGGTCATACCTCATTTGCTAGAACGAACAACCGAGAAATCTGAAAAGACTAGGGGGTCGTACCTCATTTGCTAGTCTTATTTTCTTTTGGGCGAGCTTGAAGAGGCTCTTGACTTGCTAAAGAAGCATGAGCAAGTTACACTTGTCAAAGAAAGGTACTTTGTTCTGTTGAATGATTTTTTTCCCTTTATTTGTGCAGTTCATTCTGAACAGTCAAATCATGCGGTAATGAGATTGCACATCAAGAACGTTTCTCATCGTTATCAACGACTATAAGACAACTACTATCCCTTAAGGTATGCCTCAATTTTTTTTTTATTTTCATCATTTGACCGATTAGCACTTTTAGCAATTTAGGGATGTGCTAGTCATATCCATACTCCTTATCCTGTTATTTATCATGTTGAATCTTGATAGTGCCATTACATATTCCAACAATTTTGTCATGGAGATTTGTAGCTAGCACAGTAGCACTTATTAGTGAAGGAAAAAAACCTTAATCTTGACATTAATCAGTGTTTAAAACGCCTGCATTTCTGATGTTCAGTAAAACGTCACAAAATTAAGCCTCAAATTAGCTAATCTTGAAATTTGAGACATCTGGTCCACTCCATTCTCAGTGACAAAAAGTTTATTTGTTTTTAACATTGTATCATCTATATCATGCATTAAAAAAGGCCTGTTTGCTTGTTGCCTGGGCGCCAGCTGCCTGGCAGGCAAACGAATCTCAGCCCCAGGCACACAAAATCGTGCGCCTGGGAGCGCTGCCTGGTGGGTGAGCTGCCTGGGAGGGTTTGAAGCAAACAGGCCCTAAAAGTGACATCCTGAGACAGCAACAAGCATATATAGAATCTTGCTGAAACTGTGTCTATTATTTTTCAATAAAAAGTCGGAAAAGATGGGCACATATTAACAAACTTACAACTACCTGTGTCGTTGTATAAAGAAACTACAACTTTTGGGCTCAATTTCATAGAAATACAACTCTATTGAACAAATCTTCCAGAAAGGCAACTTTTGCAATCACTGTTCTGGAGTGCTTTTGAGCCCATCTGTCAGCAGCACCATAGTCTTTTCTACTGTTCTCGTTGTCCACTTTGGACCGACGACCATTGGTGTGTCATCACTCACCATGCTAATCAGGTGTACCTGGGCCTGCCCATGTAGAGGCGAACAGGCATGGATGTACTAATCACTTCGGCTGCGAATTGATGACGTCCTTTGCGATAGGAACAGCGGAAATTGGATGAAGGAAGAGGCTGGGACGGATGAAGTCGAGGGCAATCGTGATGAGGAGGGAAGCACTATGATGAGCACCGGAGGGAGTAACCTCATCGGGATCCAGCAATCTGCATTGAGGTGAGTTGCCTATGAGGGTTTTGTTCGTTGTGAAATTGGTTTAGGGCTTGAAGATAAATTCTGATTATTATTTTTTTTGGTGCATTTGTTTTTGGTAGGTGAGTTGTGGACGTTTAAGGTATACGGTGATCGTGGTGAGGAGGGAAGCACTATGATGAGCACCGGAGGGAGCAACTCCATCGGGATCCAGCGAACTGCATCGAGGTGAGTTGCCTATGGGGGTTTTGTTCGTTGTGAAATTGGGTTAGGGCTTGAAGATAATTTTTGTTTGGTGCATTTGTTTTTGGTAGGTGAGTTGTGGACGTTAAAGGTATAGGGTGATGGTGCAAGTCCAGATGATGTTTTCGTGAAGAGGAAAACGGATAGGGACTTTATTGGCTTCTTCAATCTGTTAGAATTGGTCAAAAAATTGGGATATCATGTCAAGGATTACATGTACTACAAGAACAGGAATGGTTCTGTGCATGGGATGTTCAATCTTGTGCCAATAGAGTCCCATTTTGATGTGGGTGATACAGTCACACTCTTTGAGGACTTGAAATGTGTTAGTATATGCTTCATGTGGGAGAAGGCCACAGGACCACACATCTCTACATTGAAATTATTCAGTGATGTCCCAACATGTGAACCAATTGTGTAAGCTGAAGAGTCAGAAGATGCAGGCCCCTGGATTTAGATGATTCCATATCAGAAGAATGTGAGAGTGGCTCCATTGATGAATAGCAAGATGAGGAAGAGCGAAAGGCATTGAGGGAACAGTTAGCTGATAATGATGAAGAAGAAAGCTGACCCAGAAGAGTATTGCGAAGGTGACACTAATGTCGAGGAGTTGTTTGACAGCCCAATCCCAACCCAGAGTGACATTGATGCCGAGAAAGCTGTATTAGATGAACTAGTGCCAGAGTTGGATGAAAGGGAAATTATCAATGGAGCCACTCTCAGTTTCCTCTTACCCTTTGTTGGCTGCAAAGGGAAATGTTGTGGACGGTAAAGGGGAAGACTAAAGGAGTGGCCGATATGAACAAAGACCACATTTTAAACAAGAGGAAGACTGCTATTGGTGGATTCTTACCCTTTGTTGGCTGCAAAGGGATATGGTTTGCACAGAGGATGATGATGGTGCTGAGAAAGATGTGCACAACAGCGGGAGGAAAAGAAGACCAAGAAAGCGGTTAGCTTGAGTGTGGTTCAATGCAATCACTATGTTGGATCCATCACTATTCTGCAAGGGTCTTTGTTTTACTAGCATGGATCAGTTAAGTTGCACTACAATCGTACCGTGTTTCTAATGGCAGGGACTAGAGATTTTTTGGGAAATGAGCCAAGATGTGTTGTTGTGAAGTGCATCTCCGAGTTCCACCCATTCTACCTGACAGCATCAAATATTTCCTAGGAGCCAATAGTGATGATTTTGTTTTTCACAAAATATGCAGGATATCTGCTTACTCTTTGTATTTAAGAGAAAAAGGGACATAGTACAACAGATTCCCTAGGGGTGAGAGGAATTTGTGCCACACAATTACATGACCACCAGTTTAAGTTAAAACACAAAACAGTGATGATTAGAAAGCTAGTAGAACGACTTACTTGTGTTACTAATAACACCAGCAGAATCACCAGTGGTTGCGTTGCTAAGGTGTCTGAAGAGCGAATAAGAAGTGACCCAGATTGGAAGGTAGAAGGATCAATTGATGAGATCCGGAGGAGATTTGGAGTATAGATAACTTATATTATGGTGTACAGAGCTAGAACTACGGCAGTAGAAGTTGTACATGGGAATGGCAGAGAACAAGATTATGTGCATGAGTGGTTCAAGCAACCCAAGTATATTGCAACTTACAAGGCGCTGATATATCCAGTTCCAGGAAAACACGCTTGGACGATCAGAGACACTGAAAACATAGACCCACCTGAATTCACTAAGCAACCTGGGAGGCCCAAAAATTGTCGCAGAAAGAGTGCTGAAGAACAACCAGCCACAGGACTACAGGAGGAGCTAGACTTGAAACCGTGACATGCTGCAATTGTGACACACAAGGACAACCTGTGGGAAGACACTAAAACCAGATCTACAAGTTAGCAAGCAATTATATTTGATAATGCCTGAACTTGGCTAACCATTATTTTGCAAAGTGATATATACATACCTGAATGTTTTTGTTGCGGGCTAAGCAGCAGGCAAGGCAAGAAGCAAGGCAGCAGGCCAAGCTAGCAAACCAGCAACCTGAAGCTGGTCTAAGCTGGGATCCTGGTCTACGCTATAACAGGCAGGCACTCAGGTGAGCGGTTTCGGTGGATCTACAATATGCCATGTGCACATGGCGTCGGACGGAGGAACTGCAGGGGCGTCGGTGGTGGGAGGGGCAGGCGTCTCGAGTGGCTATTTGGTATGGATTGTACCAGCCAGCAGCAGTAGAGATGTTCATGGCGTCGGACGGAGGATAGGGAAGAAGCTGGGGAGGAGGGCGAAGTAGACGAGGAACTGCAGGGGCGTCGGTGGTGGGAGGGGCAGGCGTCTCGAGTGGCTATTTGGTATGGATTGTACCAGCCAGCAGCAGTAGAGATGTTCATGGCGTCGGACGGAGGATAGGGAAGAAGCTGGGGAGGAGGGCGAAGTAGACGAGGAACTGCAGGGGCGTCGGTGGTGGGAGGGGCAGGCGTCTCGAGTGGCTATTTGGTATGGATTGTACCAGCCAGCAGCAGTAGAGATGTTCATGGCGTCGGACGGAGGATTGGGAATCTCGAGTGGCTATTTGGTATGGATTCTACCTGCCAGCAGCAGTAGAGATGTAACAGTTTAGACTTGCCTTTTGAGGTGCTTGTTTCACCTTTTGGGTAGATTTTGTTTCACCTGTACGACTTGGTTAGTACGTCACGTCGTAACCGGGTGTAGCAATATGGAATGACGTGCGTATTTTGAATGGCTGTAAAATATCGACGCAACCTCACTCGATTATTCTAAACGGTGGTCAATGTTGTGTCTTACTATCAGAATATTGTAATGAGTGGTGACTCTGGCGAGTGGTGACTCTGGTGAGTGGTGACTGGTGAGTTTGTAAGCGGTGATGGTTGTGGTCTGTCCATGTGGGCCCAGAAGCACGTCCACCATGGTCTGCTGGTTGGCGGTGAGATGACTCCAACCGTAATTAAAAAAAAAAGTAAATCTCCTAGTAATTGGGTTCATCCAGTGGGCCCGCCACTAGGCGTAGGTCGGTTCACAAAACTACAACTATTTGTGTCATTGGTGCACAAATCTACAACCTTTTTTGTCAGTTTCACAAAAATACAACTATTTTGCCTTCTTGTTTTACAAAACTACAACTGTTAGGTTTGGTCCCACATGTCATCCACACATGTGCCATGTGCTATGGACCGGCCTGTTGTCACACCCTAAAATTTCGAATTTTGGAATGTGACTTAAATTTCACTAAATATTAAAGCTTTTTGAAATAGATTAGAATTTTATTATATTTATTTAGGTTTTGAACATTTATTTTAGGCAAAAGAACTATTTTCTAAATTAAATTAATTAATTTTGGCTTTATATATTTTGTTTGTTGCATTCATGCTGAATAGTTTGCATTAGGATTTTACTTGGGTGGAAAATTCTTTCCAAATCCCGAGTAGAAATCGATTTCTTTTAATCCAGGAAATAGAATAGGGAAATAGAAATAGAAAAGGAAAACAAAAATACCTTCAGCTGAGTTTGGGCCAGATCCTTCCCCGGCCCACCTTTCCTCTACTTTTCTTTTTCCATTTTCTTTTCTCTTTTCTCTCCCCCTCGCGCGGCCCAGCTCGCCTTCTCGCCCGCGACCCAGTTGGCCCAGCAGCGCGCGTGCCACCGCGAACCCTAGCCCAGCGCCCCGCCCCACCGAGCCGTACGCCGCCGCCACTCCGCCTCCTCGATGTGCGCGCATGCCAACCCTAGGGCACCGCGCCCTATATAAACAAAGCCCACGCGTCGTGCTCTCTCTTTTGCCTCACCCCGCCTCCTCCCGCGATCCGCAGCGCGCCGCTGCCAGGGGTCGTCTTCCTCATCTCCAGCGAGGAGAGCCGCCGCCGCGCTGTCTTGCCTCTTCTCCGATTCGGTTCACCAAACCGCGACGAAAAAAACCTACGCGACGCTACGCATCCATCCGGCGCCTCGAAAACGTGATCCCGAGCCCAAGGCTCCTTCCTGACGATCTGTGAGAATCGTCGCCGCCATTGATGTCGCCACCGAGCTCACGACGACGCCCACGAAAGCCGCCTCGGACCACATCCACTGGACAACGCCCTCCAGCGTGACGCGCCGCCCCTCCTACGCCCAAGCCAGACGAGCTCCGGTGCCCGGAAGCCGCCTCACAACGTCGCCGAAGACTCGCCGTCGAACATCACCGTCGATCTGTCTCTTCCAGCCATCTCCCGCTGCGTGCGATCCCTTGGTGAGCTTCTCCGTCCTCTCCTCTTTCTTCTCGTGCTTTATTCATTGAGAACCGAGGTGCGTAGCACGTTTTGGCGAGCTCCGCTGATCCGCCTGCGTGCCCCTAGCTGCTGCATCAGCATGACGTTAGCCTTGCACAATAATACGTTTTTCCAGTAGAAGAATAATGTCAAAAATGCTAGATTTGCATAATAGACCCTGTCACTTCAAACGCTTGTAACTTTTTGCTCGTAAATCCATTTTCGGCGATTTTTGCGCTCACGCGATTGTAGCGACACGTACTTTCTGTTAGTACAGTTTTTTATAGTCTTTTGATACTGTTTGATGTACTGTTTCTTATTGTTTGTGTATGTGTGCTTTTCCGGTATACCGTTATATAAAGTGCGCAATTCGAGAATCAAGAAGAGACGGATCAGAACCTTGAAGACCCTGAGCAGTAGCAATGGTGAAAGGCAAATGTCCTTGATGCATTTTGATCCTATGTCTTTATCCTTCTAGCTTAGTTATGCATTGCGTATAATTTTGAATCCCAGTGTCATTATCTTGTTCCTTATTATTCTTTGTCGCCTGTTTGGGTAGTGTCTATGTTATGGGTAGATTCATGCTTAGTCTTGCTGTATATTGGGATGGGAGTACTTAATTTGACTAATGATTTATGCAACTAAAGTGGGATGGTAATGGTGATTTGAAATCTAAGCAAGACGGTTGTTTTGGTGTGGTGCCCGCGTGCACGAGATTATGGTTGGTGCTACTTTCCTGCTTAGATTCTAAGGACCGGTTTATGAAGCATGTAATCCGGCATATCCGCGTCATCACAAGACTGTGATGGGAGCAACGTGGCCAATTAATTAGTTGTCTCCTTACCTTGTGTGCACCATTCGGATGTTTTGTGGCGCCAAAGGGGGCTTTTGCAGCGGAGGTAAAATAGACTCTAATATGCTATTAGCGGTGAAACCTAGCAGGTGCATACAGGTTTGGTTGCGCTTTGTAAAGGCCTCGTAGTGAGCTCCTGGCCGCACACCATAGGACGTGTGCAGCGGCATAATGGAGGTTTTAGTCACCGATGGGTGACGAAATCACGACTTGTAGGTAAAGTGGTGCAATCTCTGCAGTGTGTAAAACTGTCTTGACAGCCGTGCTCACGGTCACGAGCAAGCCTGGACTTATTTATGATTAGATGGTGATGGTTTGGTTGGTTGGTAGTCGGGTGGTGGGAACCTGAGGAGTCTTGGTAGGCAGGTGGTGGGAACCTGGTGAGCTTGTTCTATGTTGGTCTTGGGAGGAGTTTGTCATCACACTTAGTAATATAGATGCTTTATGTCATAGTTGTAGGTGTTTTTTTGCAATTAACTCTATGTTAGCCTTTCTTTCATATAAGCTTGCATATCATATTTTCCTACCCTGGCGGAGTACGGCATGTAATCACGCTTGCTTTTTTTTCTTCACAATTATTTAATTGCTGCTCTGAGAGTGAAGATGGACTACTTCAACAAAAATGGTGATACTAAGCTTGTGGAGCCCCCGGTCGACTTCATATGGTGTTATGGATACTTCCGCTGATGTTTGTATATTTTTAGTCTTTTTAGACATTTACCGTAATATTATACAATTTATTTATAATATGAATATCTATTTTACTTTACTTTGTCCTATATGTGTGAAATTTGATCCTGGGCACACATAGATGAGCATTCGGTTTTGTCCTTAATACTGGGTATGACACCTGTTAGTGTGCAAAAAAGTTATAGTTTTATGAAACTTACCAAAGAAGTTGTAGTTTTGTGCAACAACGACACAAATAGTTGTAGTTTTGTGAAATTTACTCCCAGATTCACCTAGAAGAATTGAATGATACAACCATTTGAGCCTAGATCCATAAAGGTTTACCTTAGCGGGGAAGCCGACAGAACTGAATGCCAGCTAGTAACACCGGGTTTACTGTTACCGACGAAAATGAACCAGAAACCAGGCAAATAATTTGAAATTTGAATTTGATTTGTGCAACAATGACACAAATAGTTGTAGTTTTATGAAATTTACTTCTTTTTTTTATTACGGTTGGAGTCATCTCACCATAAACCAGCAGACCATGGTGGACGTGCTTCTGGGCCCACATGGACGGACCACAACCATCACCGCTTACAAACTCACCAGTCACCACTCACCAGAGTTAGTGAGTCACCACTCAGAGTAACTGTCAACAGAAAATATCTGACATGCCAAACTGAAATGCTGAGGCAATAGAAAACAAACCAAACCGTTTCATCGAAAATCCACAACCAAACTGAAATGTTGAGGCAATAGAAAACTTTTGACATGACCTTTGCTAATTGCTCACGACTTGGACGATGATCCCCGCAGAGGAGAGGCCTCCATCCCTGCCCTATTAGCATCCAGCCCCACCTTGTCTCCGCCCTGATAAGCTTAACGGGGGAATTTCTCGCCCCATCCCCGTCCCCGACGAATCCCTGGACCCCAGCGGGGCCTCGACATCCTGGCGCGGCGTTGCTGTAGCGCGAGCATGGAGACAACATGGGTGGCGCCTCGACACGGCGGTGCGGTGCTAGATAGCAAGGTGGTGGCGTGGCGTGGCTAGCTAAGCACATTTGAGCCTAGCTAAGCACTAATCTTCTTTTCTTTTCCTTTCATTTTTGAGGGGTAGTCTAACATTCCTTTCATCGAATTTCCTGCTTGAATACTCAATGAAAGCATTAGTCCTTTAATCTTTTGTCATTTATCACCAAAACCCTCAAGGGAGGCCTAGATGCACTTTCAATCTCCCCCTTTTTGGTGATTGATGACAACATGATTAAAGCTCACAAATAGATAATAAGAATGTGTAAGTGCAACAAGATATAGATTGAGCTCCCCCTAAAGATATGCAAGCATTTTCAAGAGAAAACATGTGAAAGAGCTCCCCCTATATCTTTAAAATTGTGGGGTGCCTAAACAAGTGAATAAGTGATGAACAAGAAGCAATGAAATTATGTGATCAACAAATATCAAGAACAAGCCAACAAGAGCAAGAGCAAGATCACATCAACTAGATACTAGCAACAATATCACTTAGTCTTAAACAAGCACCACACGACATAAAACATAGTCTTACACATATTACAATAAAGGTTTTGCAAATTTAGTTCACACATCACATAAAGGTTCCCAATAAGTCCAACAATATAGAACTAGATAGATAGATAGAACATCTCCTTCACACACTCTTCCTAAATTCTCTCCCCCTTTGGCATCAAGGCCCCAAAAAGGAAAGGAAAGAAGGAGAAAATAGAGAGAATTGTGGATCACTCGGCCTCCTCAGACTCGGTTGCTTCATCATCACGGGCATGAGCAGCTGAAGAGCTAGCTCCCATGGCTTCATTGT
>LAPY01001679.1:11387-21544 GCA_000970635.1 Eragrostis tef
TGGTGGGGGGGGGGGGGGGGGGGGGGGGGTGGAAATAAAAAGGCGCCCACTGATCATAAGTCCACTCCTTGGTCAACTGGGCGATCTCCTTTCTTTTAATCTTAAGTTGCTGAATTTGTTAGTTAAGATCCGGTTAGTACACTGGAATGTTCCTCTTGAAAATAGTAACTTACTGGTCAATGACATGGTGATGGCGAGTTAACTCTCCGCCCACACAACACGGTGAACCAAGGAGCTCTGGGTCCGGTCCTAGCTACTACTTTCGAGGAGGATATTACAGTATAAAGGTCTGTTCGTTTTCTCTGGCTAAAATGGCTAAAATTTTAGTCAGAGAAGAATATTACCATTTAGAAATATTAAATAAAGTCTAATTACAAAACCATTTTACAAATAAAGGCTAATTTTCGAGACGAATCTAACGAACCTAATTAAGCTATGTTTCGCTACAGTGATGCTACAGCAACCATCTTCTAATTATGGCTTAATTGCGGTATAATTACCCTCATTAGATTCGGCTCGCAAATTAGCACAGGGTTCTGCAATTAGTTTTGTAATTAGACTTTAATTAGTATTACTAAATGACAATATTCTAAATGGCTAAAATCTGGCTAAAAAAATAAACAGTCCCTAAACATAGTTTTGCACTTTGTAGAGCAGGGTGTTCCTGTACGAATTCATCGAAAGGAAAAGGCAAGAGCCAAGAGGTGAAGCCCCAGCAATGATTTCCTCGGTCCAACACTCAAGAAGCAAGACCCCTTCTCCAACCCATCGGGCACATACCCTTCGGTCCAGCAATGATTTTCTTATAACATGCTCGTGTGTGGAGAGATTCTAGAGAGCTGTCGGGCACATACCCTTCGGGGGAAGCAAGACCCCGATAACCCAAGCCTAAACTAAGCTTACAAGCAAGATAAACAAAGCCACCGAGCACGTCACCACATTTGCCGCCGCTGCCTTCTCCAACCCATCCCAAAATGCGGGGGAGAAAGCAAGCGACCATGAAGTGAGCTGGACGCACCATGGAACGCAGTGTGGAGAAAGCACACTACTACTACTGCGTTCCTGCATAGGAGCACGACGCGTTCGGCCCAACGCCACGCCAACAACACGACCCACCGGCGCACGCACGGGCACGGCATGAGGGGAGAGGTTGAAAGTTGAGACGGACGACACAGGTCTCCACTGAGAGGCAGCACCGCCATTAAAGAAAGCCAGACCGAGGAGCACGTCGCTGCGCCAGGACGAAAGAACAAGGGAGTAAACAAACCAATCCGCACTGTTGCAGCAACAGTGCGGTATTTAGAAGTCAGGACACACGAGATTTGAATCCAAGCATCCAACCAGCCTCCCTGAGAAGCAGCCTCCTGTTGCTCAGTTCCTGTAGTGCGAGGAGGAGGCCACGCACCAACCCCACCTAGCTCCTCCTCCGTTTCAAACCACTTCAATCCATCCGCGTGCGTCAGCTTCGTCTTGCTTGGGCCGCCGGCGAGCTCGCACTGGGTGGCGGCGCCTATGGCTCCATTTCTCGTCTTCTTCGTGCTGCTGCTTCAGCTCGGCTCCTCTTCTTGCGGCAATGTGAGTGAGCCCGAGCGGCGCCTCGCTTCAGCTTCTTCCCCGAATCCATGAGCTGTTCTTGACACCGTTCGGTTTCTTGGCGTCTCTGCAGGTGCACATTGTGTACATGGGGGAGAGGAACCCCGAGCTGCACCCGGCGCTCGTCCGGGACTCGCACCACGGCATGCTCGCCGCAGTTCTTGGCAGGTGAGTTCATCGCCGTCGAAATGCTTTGCCCAATGTTCGCTTGCTCTGTGGCGTTCCGGTAACCAACTTCCCTCCTGGTCTTGAGCTTCGCAGCGAGCAGGCGGCCAAGGACGCCATCCTCTACAGCTACAGGCACGGCTTCTCCCGGGTCCGCGCCGAGCTCACCTTTCAGTGATCCCGTCTGTCCTGCTCAGGCCGTGCGTCTTTTGTACTTTGTTCTTGACAGACATATGCTGTTGTCTTTTTTCTGGAACTGAATTGTGGTGGTCAGATTGGCCTGGAGTTGTACGAGTGGTTCGGAATCGTGTGCTTGACCTGCACACCACTAGGACATGGGACTTCATGCGGGTGAATCCGTCACCTTCGAGTGGAATCCTCTCAGAGAGTAAATTTGGGGAGGGTTCCATTATTGGTGTACTAGATACTGGTGAGCCTATCTATCTTCATTGTTTGCAGCAGCATTTGGGATTGGGACTGGCAGTGCAATGCTAAGGTTCAGAAATTCTTGGTTTGAACTGCGCAGGGATATGGCCAGAGTCAGCCAGTTTTAGAGATGACGGCATTGGCGAGATTCCACGGAGATGGAAGGGGCAATGTGTCACCGGAGACAGATTCAATGCTTCTAACTGCAACAGGTTAGCTTTCACTCAAAATTCGCTTAACATTTGGTTGTGAAAAAACAAACTGTGCCTACTTGCAATAGGATAGGAAAGGTTTACTAGTTATCCTGGTGGTGACTTCATATTCATGATAGGATAGGAAAATAATTGGCGCGAAATGGTACGTCAAAGGGTACGAAGCAGAATACGGGAAGATGAACACTACTGACATATACGAGTTCATGTCCGCGAGGGATGTTGTCGGGCATGGGACGCACACAGCGTCCACTGCTGCCGGTGCTCCGGTGACTGATGCAAACTTCAGGGGTCTTGCCAGTGGTGTAGCAAGGGGAGGGGCACCCAGGGCAAGGCTAGCTGTTTACAAAGTGTGCTGGGCCACTGGAGATTGCACTTCTGCAGACATTCTTGCTGCTTTCGACGATGCTATACATGACGGTGTTGATGTGCTTTCAGTGTCCTTAGGGCCTGACTTCATATTCATGATAGGATAGGAAAATAATTGGCGCGAAATGGTACGTCAAAGGGTACGAAGCAGAATACGGGAAGATGAACACTACTGACATATACGAGTTCATGTCCGCGAGGGATGTTGTCGGGCATGGGACGCACACAGCGTCCACTGCTGCCGGTGCTCCGGTGACCAATGCAAACTTCAGGGGGCTTGCCGGTGGTGTAGCAAGGGGAGGGGCACCCAGGGCAAGGCTTGCTGTTTACAAAGTGTGCTGGGCCACTGGAGATTGCACTTCTGCAGACATCCTTGCTGCTTTCGACGATGCCATACATGACGGTGTCGATGTGCTTTCAGTGTCCCTAGGGCAAGCACCACCCCTCCCTGCTTATGTTGATGATGTATTGTCCATTGGATCCTTCCATGCTGTCGCAAAAGGGATTGTTGTGGTCTGTTCCGCTGGAAACTCTGGGCCTTATTCAGAAACAGTGATCAACTCGGCACCCTGGATTGTGACCGTTGCTGCTGGCACCATTGATAGGACTTTCTTTGCAAAGATCACCCTTGGCAACAATAGCACTTATGTGGTAAGACATCTGAATTTTGTAGGTGTAATTTTCAAGCTTATGATACACCCATCTCTATGCTCGCTTTCTAATGTCTGGTGTTGCAGGGTCAAACACTATACTCTGGAAAGCATCCTTCTAAAAGTATGCGTCTAGTCTATGCTGAAGATATTGCATCTAATAATGCTGATGATACAGATGCAAGGTAAATTTTGTCGTCCTCGATCTGTTCTGATCATGCTTGAAGTCAATTTTTTATAATGGCTGATTTCTTTGCAGAAGCTGCACTGCAGAATCTCTGAATTCTACCCTAGTGAAGGGAAATGTGGTGCTTTGCTTCCAAACACGAGCACAGAGGTCGCCATCAGTGGCAGTGGAGACTGTCAAGAAAGCTCGTGGAGCTGGAGTCATCTTCGCCCAGTTTCTAACCAAGGATATTGCATCTTCATTTGACATTCCCTCTATTCAAGTAGACTATCAAGTTGGATCAGCTATCCTTACATACACTACTAGCATGAGGTACACAATAACAGTTTTGGACATGTTTCAGTAGTTGTGAAAATTATAGTTATATGGCTAACTTCCTATAACTTTCGTTTTCTTTTCACAGGAACCCAACGGTTCAATTTGGCTCAGCAAAAACAATTCTTGGAGAATTGATAGGACCAGAAGTTGCATATTTCTCATCCAGGGGCCCAAGTTCTCTGTCCCCCTCTATACTGAAAGTAAAACTTGCCCATCCTTATTCTACTTGTTTGAAGGAACCCTGCACCGTCTTCTGACATCCAATCTCTGCAGCCAGATATCGCTGCCCCAGGTGTAAACATTTTGGCTGCGTGGACACCTGCTGCTGCCATATCATCAGCCATTGGGCCTGTGAATTTCAAGATTGATTCAGGGACCTCAATGTCCTGCCCACACATTTCAGGCGTGGTTGCTCTCCTCAAATCAATGCATCCTAATTGGAGCCCAGCTGCAGTAAAATCAGCAATGGTCACAACAGGTAATGCCTCATCTGCTTGTTCAATCATAAACTTTTTCCACCCTAACAAGTCTGACATCCTTGCAGCCAATGTCCATGATGAATATGGGTTTGAAATTATATCTGAGGCAGCACCCTACAGCAGGGCAAACCCGTTCGACTACGGAGGTGGTCATGTGGACCCAAACAAGGCAGCACACCCCGGACTCGTGTACGACATGGGGACATCCGACTACGTGCGCTTCCTTTGCTCCATGGGCTACAACAACTCGGCCATCAGCTCCACGACTCAACAGCATGCAACCTGTCAGCACACACCGAAGTCGCAGCTAAACCTGAATCTGCCATCCATCACCATACCAGAACTGAGGGGCAAAAAGTCTGACATCCTTGCAGCCAATGTCCATGATGAATATGGGTTTGAAATTATATCTGAGGCAGCACCCTACAGCAGGGCAAACCCGTTCGACTACGGAGGTGGTCATGTGGACCCAAACAAGGCAGCACACCCCGGACTCGTGTACGACATGGGGACATCCGACTACGTGCGCTTCCTTTGCTCCATGGGCTACAACAACTCGGCCATCAGCTCCATGACTCAACAACATGCAACCTGTCAGCACACACCGAAGTCGCAGCTAAACCTGAATCTGCCATCCATCACCATTCCAGAATTGAGGGGCAAACTGACAGTATCAAGAACAGTCACGAACGTTGGCCCAGCTGTGTCAAAGTACAGAGCTCGTGTGGAGGCTCCTCCCGGGGTCGATGTCACCGTGAGCCCTTCGCTCCTGATCTTCAACTCAACAGTGAGCAGGTTGACATTCAAGGTGACATTTCAGGCCAAACTGAGGGTGCAAGGGAGGTACACCTTCGGCAGCCTGACATGGGAGGATGGCACCCACACGGTGCGGATCCCTCTAGTGGTTCGGACCATGATCAGTAAGTTCTATGTCAATGCGTAAACAAGTGTGGTGTGTGTCACCTTGCATTCATCATTGATGGTGATGGTGAGAAGGACTAGATGTAACTCGCTAATTTCTACCGATTCTAATGGCATTGATGATTGGTTGGGGTTCATTGACTAGAATTCTTGTACTGATTAAGATTGGCAAAATGCTAAGTAGGACAGAAGCATCTCACTAGAGTAAGCTGAAAAACTGAATTCTATTTATGATCATAAATTTCTGTTGTCACACAACAATGAGGATGAATTGACAAAGCATCTCACTCTATCATACAACATGGCAGATACAGTGGAAATGTAAAATTCATTTCAGTGTAAAGAATTGCTAATCGCATGCCTGGTAAGCATGGACAAAAACTCAATTGGGGCCAGAAGAAGTCATACACCAATCCATCCGCATGCGTTTAGGACTTGGCGTCGTCGCCCGCCTTGCTGTCAGAGGAAACCTTGCCGCCGGATTCGGTGGAGGACGACGAGGAGTGGGCGGCGAGGGCCTTGTTGTAGGCTTCGAGCTCGTCGTAGTAGGTGTCCCAGACGCAGCGGACCGGCACCGGCGCGGGCTCGGGCTTCGGGGCGACGGCGTCGCTGGAGGATGCGGACGCGGACGCGGAGGCCATGGGTGGCTCTGGCCGGATGCCGAGGCCGCGGCGGCAGAGGAGGAGAGAGAGCGCCGGCGTTGGGAGGCGAGGCGGGATCGGGGCCGGGGGAACGCGGAGGACGGCGCCCAGCATACAGCCTCTCTCCTCGCTTCGTTGGCGGAAGGGAAAGCGCTGCGTGGTTGGGTCGGAGTTTGGAGGAGAGGCAGAGTCCAATTGGCACAAGCGAACGGGCGAACCAATCAGAACACGGCACATCGTGGTTAGCTCTTAGCTGTTCGTCTCCATTCTCTTGGTCAAAACAGCGCCGTCGTCGATCTTTCTGCAGGACAAGTCTCCGGTTTTGATCGTTTTACTTCTTTGATTGACGTATTTGCTGGGATCAATCTTGAGTTGGAGGACAGGTTACAGGTACTGCCCCGTGAAACAAGCAAAACCGAGCATATATTTATCAGATGGACATAATTGTAAACCAGTCTACCATCGGCTATACAAAAGGGATCAGTCTTTTGAGTTGGAGGACAGGTTACACGTACTGCTCGGTGAAGCACCAAAGGCACAAAATGAGAGACCCACAAAACGATCACAAAAAGAAAAAGAAAGCTGCAATATCACAATTCAAAGAAAACTGCAATATCAGGGTAGAACCTTCATCTTTTTACATGAAGAAGAGACCTTTACATGATCTGAGTGCTAATAACATTAATTCAGTCAAAACCTCAAAAATCTTATCACCCCAGCAGCTAAACCAGCTGACAACTCAAGGGGGGAGTTGAAATGTGCAATACTCGAATAACCACAAACGATGCACAACAATAGTGCGCTTCCTGACTCTATATCTTTTCTCTGCAGTTTCTGTGCTCACCTTTTGTGATTAGGTCCCAGCATCAGGTGTATCTGAAACTGAAAGGTAGGCCGTTAACACACAGAGAAAACGATAGAGCTTTCAGGTTCAAGGCTGTATTCAGAAAACAGGGAAAGTCACCTGCTTCTAGTTGTCTGTCAAACAACTTCAAGGAGCTTCAGCCATGTGGCTCATCAGAGATACCCTCCAACAGAAAGAAGCTAGATGGCGTACAACAGACGCAACACCTCAAATTGTTGGTCCTTGAAGCACTTTGACGACTTCCTCTGCTCTAGCTTGTATCTCTTTTAGATACTCAGTGAGTATGCGTTGCTGATAAGAACCACCTTCCTGTCAAACAGAAAATGGATATGAAGAAAGAATAGATGTGAGAAGATGCTCAGTACACGACTACATGATCATGCTCCCTGTATAACCCAAAGTATGCAGATCTCACCGTGCGAATTAAAACTCTCTCGATTCTCTTATTAATAACAGCATAAAGCTCATCTGGTGAAACATCTCCTTTTCCTACTGTGAGTCCATCAAGCAATACCTTGTTCCAGTCATTCTCAGGCGCTGCATAACACAATCTTCATCTATCAGAGGTGATAACTAAAAGATACAAAAAAGTTTGGGAAAAACTCCAAATAACAATACAGACCTTGTATTATAGATTCGAGCAATTTTTCAGGAACTACGACTTGTCCCCCTGAAGAATGAAAAAAAGTACTAAAAGTGAAAAAGTAGCATCAACATCTCTGGTTGAATAGCTTAACAGTAAATGAATAAGAAGTCTACCTTTGTAAGCGTAACTACGCTTTTGGAGAGACTTGGAAGCATATATCTGCAGCACCTTTTGCAGCATAGCTTGAAGCCCTGGCTTATCACCATCTTGTTTAGCCTAAATAAATGTAAATATGTACTAATCACATGAAAATCAATCAATCTATGAAGAATACTGCACAACCAGCTAGTCTCAAAAGCAGATATAACACTTACTTGCCTCAGCTGAGCATTAACTTCTGAAAGAAACCCCTCATCTAGCTGACCTTCTTGCTCTCGATGTGATATTTCCTAACAATATACAAATAAGAACAAATTTGAATTCTGGAAGCAATTTATTTTTAGCAAATTCGCATTTCTAGATATACAACGTGACACAGACAAAGTACATTCAACGATAAGTAAATCATAAGTTGAAAGAACGATCACAGGTTCAGAACACATTTTATCAATTAGTGCAGATGGCAGTGTAAGGAAGTTGCCACAGCAGGAATAACAAAGCCCTTTAATCCCAAACAACAGTATAAGAAAGTTATAGCCATCGAAAGTACAAAGAATATAACAAAATGCATGTAACGGGCAGTGCCAACAGAAAGCTTGCAGAAAATAGGGAGTGATGTTGGGTTACTTTCTCCATCAATTTGAGAGTGTCCGGGTCCCTTGGTGGCCACATCACATCTTCTCCTTCACGCAATGCAGGACTAAGTATTGCCTTCAGCACATCAGTTGACTGATCGATCTTTTGCTGCATAAATAAGAGGGAATATTAGCAATAACCAACATATATCTGTAGTTGCCATGGAATTGCCAAGGCTTCGGTGGTTCACATGAAAATGCAGTTATCAGTAGTATAATGAGGATTAATGCACAATCGAACATGACTCTTACATTAGTCTTGTGAACAAGACGATCAACTATGTTCATAACATTTCCAGCTAGCTCTTCATAATCTTTCTGCAACGGGAGAAAAGAAAAGGCAAATGCAACAACTGAGATAAAGGGAAAACAGCATCTGCAGGAAGTAACAGAGTATTCAAATGTGAAAAACCATGCTTTATCATCATCCGATTTGCACAGGTCGATTCTAGCAGCCAGCCGAACCCAGAAACCCGGATCAAATGCCAGAATATTTTCAACCACTATCTGATAAAGCTGTAACGTACAAGAAAGATATATTAGTAATCTAATCAGGTCAACTAATTATATCAAAGAAAATATTAACTGAACAAGGATTCTGTTATTTGATATAACAGCGAACAAATCTTTTAAAAAGATATAGCAAACAGCTTAGTCTAATCTTGTTGCACAATTAGGCAAGCCGCAAAGACTTGTAAAAATATGTCCAACAGAATAGGAAGGAAACTAAAGCGATCTGATAGTTTACAAATCAACTGTGATATGATTCAAGCAGCTAATCAAACTTAAGTCCAGTAATAGATTCATAAACCATTGCTCAGTTTGGTTCTGCAGAATTTGATCAGTTAACAAAAAGGAAGCAAAGCTCAAATGACTACAATTTTGAGAAAACCATCCGACTTGCTATCTAGTTTGGTAAAAAGTGTATTCCCTCTTTTTTTGTGTGTTATCGTTTGGACAAGCTTCTTAGTACAAATTTGTACTACTTACGCACATATACCACCAGCTAGACTGAAGATTTGGATCACATTTACCTCTCTAGGATTTGCTTCCCTAAGCATATCAATCAACTTATCCACTTCAATGGTCTTCTTGAGGGATTCTTCAGGGGCTTTGCCAGCTGCGCATACCAAAGTGCTCCTGTTTAATGAAATCACAAGTTATTAATTAAGAATATGACATTGTCGTGCTACCGAGTCTCGCTATCAAAATTCAGTGAAAAGCTAAATAGCCGATCCTGGCAACTGCAGAGAACTATCGGCATTAATCACAAATTTCATCAGCACCCCAAATGTTACTCTCTAAAACTTTTAACTTGACTCATTCCACTTGTCAGGTTACACTTGGGTCACAGCGAAATGCTGAGCAAAAGACATGCAGAATGACAGTTTCATTTCAATGTGCAGAAGACGGCCATCGTTTGAAAATTAGACAGAAGCTCTAGAGTTCACAAAACAAGGGATATGGTATGGTAAATGATGGATAACCGAATTTCCGCGATGCATGAAATTGCTGATGCCCACGCAACGCAATGCGACACGACAAGGCTAATCAGATGAAATGAAGTATACAAGACACGTTTGCACTGATCAACTAGAGAAAGAATTGGGGCAAAAGGCCGTTACTTCTAATCCTAAACTACCAAAATGCGCCAATGCACACAGAGAGCAGAACACGAACCGCCTCCGCCGGTCTGCTTGGAACGCTCTCCGCCCAGATGAGAGCACCGGGACGCCCAAACAACACCGACGAGTCCAACCCTATTTCAACAACGCGCGGCCGATTAGAGGAGGCTGACCGCGAGGAAATCACGAATTCGATCCCCCAAAAAACGACCAGATGAGCGTGATTAACGAACAGAGTGGAGAGTGCAACCGCAACACGAGGTGGGTATAGAGACGGTGGTCGGAGCGACGTCGAAGCCGCGGTGGCTGCGGCGGGCGTCGCCCCC
>LAPY01001680.1:8172-28438 GCA_000970635.1 Eragrostis tef
GGGACCCCCCTCGACGGCGGCCGGAAGATGGCCGCGACGGCGGCCAGAAAAAACGGATCGGGCGGGCTGGATTAGAGGATTTGATTAGTCCTAACCCTAACCCTAACCTGCTCTGTTACCACGTTACTAACCTCGGGATTAGAGAGCATAATCAGTCATTAGACTGTCTTGTATATATAACCAAGAGTGGGCCAATATGGGCCTAGACAATATGGGCCTTAACACGTAACGCTTCTATGCTTTACAGTATGATCCATCAACACGGAGTGCCACCAACCCTTGCACCGACCTGGATGCAACAACACCACAACCTCCTCTTCACCTATGCAGCAATGTGTTCCACGGGTTCCTATTTTTGGCAAAGGACTCCTGGCTCCTGATTGTGAACAATCATTGACAGCTCTTTCGCATATCAGGAAAGATCAGCTGTAATAGGATTATACAGGGAAATTGCATGTCTGAGCCAAAAACACAAATCAAGGAATGTCCATTTCTGCATGGCATCATCTGACTAACCATTAAAGAATGCATGGATATATGCACATCCAAAACCTAGTCAGACGATTCCTTGCAGCATGATTTACAGGTTGACCGCTACACGAACATATAACACCGTACATGGATATATGCACGCCCAATACAAAGTCTAGTGATACCTTGTACCATGTCTAACAGGTTGACCACAACGAAAGTAAAGTGTACTCTTAATTTCAGAAACATCGAGTATTATTTATCTGTATAAAGCTCTGCTTCATGAGTCATTCCAATCCTATTAATTTCACACCCTATTCATCCTACTCTTCTTAAAAGTACAGCTGTTAGGGTCCATATAAAGAGATAACTCCCAACAGGGGATTAATTGCTGCCTAACATGACAAAGCCATCATGGATCTCCGACAAAAGGAGGAATAACAATCCCAACATAGTGTACACGAAAACAAACAAAAAAATTCAAAACTGGCGAACGGCTATCCATAACAGTAAACAGAATGACCTAATTAGTCAGTATTCACATTATTCAATTAGACATTCGGAAAAGCAATTTAGAAAAGGAAAGTTTATAAAAACTATAATACAAAAATGTTAAAGT
Organism: Eragrostis tef; assembly: GCA_000970635.1. NCBI lineage: Eukaryota > Viridiplantae > Streptophyta > Magnoliopsida > Poales > Poaceae > Eragrostis > Eragrostis tef. The sequence continues at coordinate 9,263 of LAPY01001680.1, forward strand.
GAAATCACAATTTTTAACTAAAAATGATTATTTATTTTATATAATAAAAAACAAAGCATTTTAAAAGCATACCATTAGTTCATTGTGCATTATACTTCGTAATTTCTCAGCTTTCTTAAGTTCATCCTGAGGTATTCGACTTTATTCTTCTCTTCATTGTAAAGTCTCAGAGCCTCCTGCATACTTACATGATCAGACAGCAAGTAATCAAATAAGTACTACATTATTATTTCACAAATTATGTTTCTAACCTTTCTGGCCTCACATTCAATCTTGAGTTGCTCTTTTAAAGACTTGTTCTCTTTTTCCAATTCCAAGAAAGAGCTATCATCCCGATCTTTGTCGTCCAGTTCCTTGCATAATTTTTCATGGCCATAACCATCAATTTTGGAGCACTCGGTTGATGTCATTTACAAACAAACAAAAAACTTGCAGGTAGATAATACAAATGCAAATATATTAAAATACAGTAAATACAGCTCAGAAAGATAGATTTAAGAAGATGGCACAGGAAGGTAGTACTACCCTTCTATTATATGGCGTAACTAGAGTTGTTGCTCACCCCAAGAGCTTAAGAAGTTTCAGAGAGAGAGAGAGAGAGATTGTAATCTGACTTGCCTTTATTTCTGATCACGCTGTGCTTATATGAGCCAGCTGGAATACATGTTAAGTTTACAAAGTCCTACTTGAACTAATACTAATAATCCTAACTGTACACGATTTACTAACTTGGCAAGCAACTAACTAATCTTGCATCCATGGTTTTTAAGGTGTCATTGAAGCGTCGCTTAGGCGCTTTGTGAGGAGAATCCAGGAGGCAGAGATCGGGGAGGCTTTGAAGAGGATGAAAGGAGGCAAAGCGATGGGTCCTGATGGGATCGAGGTGTAGAGATGACTCGGTGCCAGGACGATAGCATGGCTAACTAAGCTTTTTAATCTCATTCTTCGGTCCAACAAGATGCATGAAGAAGTATTTTAGGGCCGATCTTCAAGAACAAGGGGGATATTCACAGTTGCACTAACAACCGTGAGATTAAGCTGATGAGCCATACAATGAAGCTATGGGAAAGGGTTACCGAGCATCGCCTAAGAAGCGTGACAAGTGTGACCCAAAACCAGTTCGGGTTCGTGCCTGGGAGGTCAACCATGGAGGCGATTTTCCTAATACGACAATTGATGGAGAGATACAGGGAGCAGAAGAAGGACTTGCACATGGTCTTATTGACCTCGAGAAGGCGTGTGACAAAGTACCAAGAAGTGTCATGTGGTGGGCATTGGAGAAGCACAAAGTCCGAACTAAGTATACTACCCTCATCAAGGATATGTACAAGAATGCAACGAGGTGTGTTCGAACTTGTGATGATGACACCAATGACTTTCCAATTACAATAGGACTACATCAAGTATCAACATTGAGCACTTATTTATTTGCTTTAGTGATAGATGAGGTCACAAGGGACATACAAGGTGATAATCTTACAGTGCAGTTTAGTGAGGAGGAAGACACACTTATTTGGAAATTTCAATCAAACGGTGTCTATTCGTCACAGTCTCTGTATAAGATTATTAATTTCAGAGGTGTCTTGCCTGTACACACTCCAGCAGTATGGGAGATAAAAGTTCCTCCTAGAGTTCATTTTTTCCTTTGGTTACTCTCTAAAAACAAAGTTCTCACTAGAGATAACCTAGGGATTAGAAGGAAATTAGAAGATGAAACTTATGCATGGATATATGCACATCCAAAACCTAGTCAGACGATTCCTTGCAGCATGATTTACAGGTTGACCGCTACACGAACATATAACACCGTACATGGATATATGCACGCCCAATACAAAGTCTAGTGATACCTTGTACCATGTCTAACAGGTTGACCACAACGAAAGTAAAGTGTACTCTTAATTTCAGAAACATCGAGTATTATTTATCTGTATAAAGCTCTGCTTCATGAGTCATTCCAATCCTATTAATTTCACACCCTATTCATCCTACTCTTCTTAAAAGTACAGCTGTTAGGGTCCATATAAAGAGATAACTCCCAACAGGGGATTAATTGCTGCCTAACATGACAAAGCCATCATGGATCTCCGACAAAAGGAGGAATAACAATCCCAACATAGTGTACACGAAAACAAACAAAAAAATTCAAAACTGGCGAACGGCTATCCATAACAGTAAACAGAACCCAAATACCCTAGAGCACAAAAAAAGGGGAAAACTGGCGAACGGCTATCCATAACAGTAAACAGAATGACCTAATTAGTCAGTATTCACATTATTCAATTAGACATTCGGAAAAGCAATTTAGAAAAGGAAAGTTTATAAAAACTATAATACAAAAATGTTAAAGTGAAATCACAATTTTTAACTAAAAATGATTATTTATTTTATATAATAAAAAACAAAGCATTTTAAAAGCATACCATTAGTTCATTGTGCATTATACTTCGTAATTTCTCAGCTTTCTTAAGTTCATCCTGAGGTATTCGACTTTATTCTTCTCTTCATTGTAAAGTCTCAGAGCCTCCTGCATACTTACATGATCAGACAGCAAGTAATCAAATAAGTACTACATTATTATTTCACAAATTATGTTTCTAACCTTTCTGGCCTCACATTCAATCTTGAGTTGCTCTTTTAAAGACTTGTTCTCTTTTTCCAATTCCAAGAAAGAGCTATCATCCCGATCTTTGTCGTCCAGTTCCTTGCATAATTTTTCATGGCCATAACCATCAATTTTGGAGCACTCGGTTGATGTCATTTACAAACAAACAAAAAACTTGCAGGTAGATAATACAAATGCAAATATATTAAAATACAGTAAATACAGCTCAGAAAGATAGATTTAAGAAGATGGCACAGGAAGGTAGTACTACCCTTCTATTATATGGCGTAACTAGAGTTGTTGCTCACCCCAAGAGCTTAAGAAGTTTCAGAGAGAGAGAGAGAGAGATTGTAATCTGACTTGCCTTTATTTCTGATCACGCTGTGCTTATATGAGCCAGCTGGAATACATGTTAAGTTTACAAAGTCCTACTTGAACTAATACTAATAATCCTAACTGTACACGATTTACTAACTTGGCAAGCAACTAACTAATCTTGCATCCATGGTTTTTAAGGTGTCATTGAAGCGTCGCTTAGGCGCTTTGTGAGGAGAATCCAGGAGGCAGAGATCGGGGAGGCTTTGAAGAGGATGAAAGGAGGCAAAGCGATGGGTCCTGATGGGATCGAGGTGTAGAGATGACTCGGTGCCAGGACGATAGCATGGCTAACTAAGCTTTTTAATCTCATTCTTCGGTCCAACAAGATGCATGAAGAAGTATTTTAGGGCCGATCTTCAAGAACAAGGGGGATATTCACAGTTGCACTAACAACCGTGAGATTAAGCTGATGAGCCATACAATGAAGCTATGGGAAAGGGTTACCGAGCATCGCCTAAGAAGCGTGACAAGTGTGACCCAAAACCAGTTCGGGTTCGTGCCTGGGAGGTCAACCATGGAGGCGATTTTCCTAATACGACAATTGATGGAGAGATACAGGGAGCAGAAGAAGGACTTGCACATGGTCTTATTGACCTCGAGAAGGCGTGTGACAAAGTACCAAGAAGTGTCATGTGGTGGGCATTGGAGAAGCACAAAGTCCGAACTAAGTATACTACCCTCATCAAGGATATGTACAAGAATGCAACGAGGTGTGTTCGAACTTGTGATGATGACACCAATGACTTTCCAATTACAATAGGACTACATCAAGTATCAACATTGAGCACTTATTTATTTGCTTTAGTGATAGATGAGGTCACAAGGGACATACAAGGTGATAATCTTACAGTGCAGTTTAGTGAGGAGGAAGACACACTTATTTGGAAATTTCAATCAAACGGTGTCTATTCGTCACAGTCTCTGTATAAGATTATTAATTTCAGAGGTGTCTTGCCTGTACACACTCCAGCAGTATGGGAGATAAAAGTTCCTCCTAGAGTTCATTTTTTCCTTTGGTTACTCTCTAAAAACAAAGTTCTCACTAGAGATAACCTAGGGATTAGAAGGAAATTAGAAGATGAAACTTGCCCGTTTTGTTGTGAGAAAGAAACTGTTAGTCATCTGTTCTTTAAATGTGTAGTGGCTAAAAGAATGTGGGAAGAGGTGACTGAAATATTAGATAGAAGAATAGGAGAAAACTTTGAATCGATAGGTGCATTGTGGCTTAGTGATAAAAAGTTTGGAGTAGTGAATATGTTAACTTCTGCTGCTCTTTGGGGTTTGTGGAAAGTAAGAAATGATTTGTGCTTTCAGAGAGTTTCATGGAAGGGAATGTGGATGATCTGGGACAAGATCATTCCCATGGTGGAGGCATGGATAGTTCTATGTCCAGTTGGAAAGCTGGAGCTGCATACTCAGCACATTGCTGGGTGCAAGACGATGAGAGCAAGACCTGGAAGAATCTCAATGGCACAGTAACAATGCCGACTTGGGCGCTGAAGAAGAAGTCGACTCAAGCTCAGATGGGAGTATGTGACCGGGAGGAGCAGGCCGATGTCTGAGGTTCTGTGATGTAAGCTGATGGTAGAGCGTGAGTAAAGAATTTTGACCAGTGGGTCATGTAATGGGGTGGCCAGTGGGTCGAGATTTGGGCTGTAAAAGCCAGGAAAATATGCTGTAAACGTTTTATCTGCCTGATTGAAATATATCTGGCTGGGGCGCCTTCAGCGTCCTAGAACTCTAAAAAAAAAAAGGTGATATCCCTTAGTGTATGCTCTTTGCTGACGATGTGGTGCTACTTGATGATAGTAGGGCAGGGGTTAATACGAAGCTAGAGTTGTGGAGGCACACATTAAGTCGAAGGGGTTCAGACTTGGTAAGACCAAAACCGAGGGCATGAGGTGCGAGTTCAACGCAACTAGGCGTGAGGATGAAGACGTTAGCCTCGATGGGCAAGTGGTGGCCGAGAAGGATACTTTTTGATACTTAGGACCGATGCTACAGAAGGACGACGACATCGATGAAGATGTTAGGCATAGAATCCCATTTTCATCTGCACCAAGCATGAAATTGATTACAACACCGAGCATGAAGTTGATTTCTCCTACTTTTTATACTTTATTTTTATTATTTCCATTAACAACTGATTTTTTTCGCAGACTATACTAACAAACATTATGGTTCATATAGGTCTTCACAAAGAACTTCTAGTGTGCACCGTAGCGAGCAAGGTGCATGGGCCGCGCCTCTATTGTTGAGAGGCAAACTGTTGTAATCAACTATTTGCTCGGTGCAGATGCAAATGGAATTTCAGCACCTTCTAGAACTTTGTTAGGCTTTTATAATGTACAATTGCTACATTTAAATCCCATGTTGGTGACCAATCACAGTTATTTTTGTAACAATACAAAACAGGGGCTCTATAATATAGGAGTATGATTTGGATATATGACAGCACCTACAAGTTGTTTCAATCGCCGGTAGTAACCCACGAGCATAAAACACGTTACTATTACCTTACAATAATACTCTACTTGCATGCAATTTCAATTGTGTGTTGATTATCGAATTATATGTGCATAGGGGCGGGTAACTTACTAACCTGTGACGCGGATTCCTTCACTTTAAACATTATCTTAAGCAACTCCAAACAAGGAGGTTCTCCATCCATAAGCTTTTTAAACTTGCGCTCTTGCTACAAAATAAACATTTAAAGTTAAATTTGAAATGTTAAAAAGAAGAATTAGTTATTCACAATCAAATACCTTTTTGGTCTGCAATTTTTGATACTTCTTTTTCTTTTCCTGCTCAGGAAGAGAATAGAAGTTATATAACTCTTTCAGAGCTTTATATTTGTTGCTTACTCAATAGCCAGTGAAATTTCTTTTCGTTTGGACAGCCATGACGTCTGCAATAATGTGGAACTTATCTTTCTGCGACTCATCTGGACACATCCTCACTAACTCAAGGTAATGTTTGCAAAACAATGGAATTGTATGATCACCCCATAGCTTCTGGGCTGGTACCTGCAGTAACATACCAGATGCAAAGAGTCTTAACATATTAAGCATAGTTACAAACAAAATATAAGCAACAAAAATGCATGCTCCTGAGGTTTAGGGTTCTGAATTCAATTCATATTCCACCTCAAAAATCCTTATATCGAAATTCTTCCAGGAACCAGAATAAAATAAGATGAGCATATAGAATGTTATTGTCTATGAACTTATTGCTTAGAAAAAGTGTGCTCCCTTTGGCTTTTAATTGATGTTTTCAATTAAAAATGTTGTCAAAACATCATCAAATAAAAACCATAGGATGTATTATTATTATTTATACTTTTTTCATAGACAAAATGTAGTTTCGTAAAACTTAGTGTAGCTCTTAATGTAGGCCTGAATCAATATTAGATTTAGTATACCTATCAAGTGCAACAGAATGCAACAAATCAAAACTAAGTTTACTTTCACGAAGATAAGAGCATTTAAACACTGCCATTGCCGGACCCAAGCCCGGATGAGAAAAGTGGAGGGTCGTGTTAGGTATGGCAAACCAACGTAAAAAACAACCATTCTATATGGATATGAAACCCATAAGAAAACCGTTAGGGCGTAACCCTCTTAGCGACGCGCCACATCGGAACCCAGGTGTGGTGTTAAACGAGCAAGGTCCGGGTCGTCGTAACCTTAGTGACGCGCCACATCGGAACCCAGGTGTGGTGTTAAATGGGCAAGGGCCGGGTCATCGCAACCTTAGTGACGCGCTACATCTGCGTTCGGGTGTAGTGAAAAATGAGCAAGGGTCTACGAGAGCTAGTCAATGTAGCAATTAGGAGGAGTGTGGATATCCTATGCGTGCAGGAGACTAAATGAAAGGGCCAGAAGGCGAAGGAGGTGGAGGATACCGGCTTTTAGCTTTGGTATATGGGGGCAACATCAGGTAAGAATTGTGTAGGCATCTTGATCGATAGAAGCCTTTAAGGATGGTGTCGTAGATGTTAGGAGGCAAGGCGATCGGATTATCCTAGTCCGGTTAGCTCCGTGCCTATCAGCGAGAAACTCTTCATAGGAGATCTTAACGGCCATGTGGGTGCGACTAATGTAGGTTTCGAGAGGGTGCACGGGGGATTCGGGTACGGTAGTAGGAATCAAGAGGGGGAGGATGTCTTGAACTTCACGTTGGCCTACGACTTGTTAATAGCGAATACCCCGTTTAGGAAGAGGGAATCCAACCTAGTGACTTTTAAAAGCGGACATCACTCGAGCCACATCGACCCTGTTCTTGCAAGGAGGGAGGAAAGGCATACTTGCTTGGACTGTAGAGTGATACCTGGGGAGTGTTGTCCCTCGACACAAGCTTGTGGTGGCGGACTTTCGCTTTCGGGTACGTATCCACCGGAACAAACGTGCCAAGATCGCGAGAACGAAGTGGTGGAAGCTTAGAGGGGAAGCGACGCAAACTTTTAAGGAGAGGATGCTAGACGAGGGGACTTGGGAGGAAGGAGGATGGCAACATGTGTTCGGAAGGTGGCTTCAGAAGTTTTGGGTGTGAGTAGGGAATGCAAACAAGAAATAAAGGACACATGGTGGTGGAGTGATGAGGTGCAAAGGGCTATCAAGGAGGAGTGTTTCAAACGCCTAAACCTCGACAAGAGTGCAGCCAACATCAAGGGCTATAAAATAGCGAAGAGGGATGCAAAGCGAGCTGTGAGTGAAGCAAAGGGCAAAGCACGAAGGAGGGGGAGAAGGACATATACAGGATGGCTAGGACCCGCGAGAGGAAAACAAGGGACATTACCCAAATCAAATGTATCAATGATGGGACAGATTGGCTTCTAGTGAAGGATGAGGAGATCAAGGAGAGATGGCGAGAGTACTTCGACAAGCTGTTTAATGGGGAGAATGAGGGTCCTATTGAGTTGGATGACTCATTTCATGACCTCCACTCCAAATCACCTCCGCGGCCTGCTCCACCACCCTGCCATATTCTTCTCCAGCCTCGGAGCCGCCCAGATCTGGGGAATCCCTTTTCCTTAGTCACGTCCCAAGGCAATCTGGATTCGATGGCAACGCAGCGGAGCGCCGTACCTCGTCGACCTTCAAGCTTCTGAGTTCGCGCTTCTGAGTTTGAATATGACTGTACTGCTGCCACTGAAGGAATAAGCCAATGCTAGCGGACATTGAATGGAAGGAAATGACTGCAGAGAAGTCATACCATGAAGGGTTGTGATGCGCCAGCAGCCATGAAAACCACAATAAAAAGCTCATGAGTAGTGTAGTTTATAGTAGCAATTTAGTCAATGACAAGGAATGTAAAAGTTCTTTTGACGTGCCCTCTTATTGTCAAAGTGGTGTATGCTTATGTGATGGCCAAATAAAATGAGCAGTTGCAACCTCTGATCTTTCTGCAACAGGCAATGTGTGCAACTAACAGTGGCTATTTAGTGCAAATGAAGTTGCCGTACAACTAATTTTCGTGAGGGCCAGACAATTTTCCTGTCGGCTGAAGACCCCCACGAAAATGTTTTTTCCTGTCGGCTAGGCTAGCCCTCATGAAAATTGCAATGCAAACCTGGCGACTTCCCCATTTTTGTGAAGGTGACCGCCAGGAATTGCCCTCGCGGAAATATTTCCTGTGGGTCGACACTCATGAAAAATGGATTCCCCTGGCGCCATATTCATGGGCGATTTTGCGTGACGGTTCACTCATGGGAATAATTTTCGTGGCGGTTTAGGCTATTTTTGTGACGGGTTCTGGCTCACATGAAAATTCGGTTTTGTGGTAGTGTTTGGACATGTCCAGCGGAGACCTCCAAAGGCGTCGGTGCACAAGGGGGTTCTAAAGCGAGCCGATAATATTAAGAGAGGCAGAGGTCGACCCAACTTGACTTGGGATGAGTCGGTTAAGAGAGACATGAAGGAGTGGAATATCTCCAAGGAGTTAGCGGCGGATAGGAGCGCTTGGAGACTTGCAATCAATGTGCCTGAACCGTGATCTTTCTGATCTTTCTATTCTTTCTTTCTATGTTTTCTCAGTTTACCTCTGACTCATTTTGCCCTGTGTATCTGATGTTCTTGTGTCTCTGTTTCTTGTGGGTTTCATCTCTAGCCTACCCCAACTTGCTTGGAACAACAGGCTATGTTATTGTTGTTTAAGATAAGAGCATCCAGCAATCCTATGGCCTATCAAGTGCAACGGAATGCCACAAATTCTTATTGATAAGATTTGCTGCCTAATGCAGGATTCATGTGTCAGAAAATACTACAGAAAGGCCATCTAGATTTCTTAATGTGTCATATCAACTAAAAAGATTCTGCCGCAACATTGTAATTCTATGATAATGTTATTATACTAGAGATCAGTCATCATTGGCGTATTAAAAATTAGAGGGCAGCTTACCATCACTGCGGGGTTATCTTCAGTAATTCCTTTTGTAGCTCCATTTTCATTGGAACTCTCAACTGCAAGAAAGCCACAATCAAAAGACCAGACTCATTGCAGACCGTGCAAACAAGTCACATAGCAAGACCGTTCAAGTTAGCGGGTAGCATGTTAAATATTGTGCCATTCTCTCCAACTCAAAAGGGAAAATAAATTACAAATTCAAGTGACCTGAAGATGAAGCTTTTGAGGACTTGACTTCAGTGCTTTCCTTCCAGAGTTCCACAAGCGGCTTAGGATAATAAAATCCTGAGGATGCCTTGTCCAAGAAAGACATTAGAGCAACCGGGGGCATATCCATGAGGTCACTTATCTTCTGCAAGTATCATTTCTTCTGTTAGTACAATGCATCAGTACAGAACTCTCAAAACTCTAGGAAAGCCGGTTCTTCACAGAAAACATACATTGTTAACTTTGCGCCTTTCGGAGACCAGGTTTGAAGCATTTTTCACCCATGTCTCATATTCCTTAGCAGAGATCCTTGACATATTGTCATTGTCCATACTCACTTGGGGAAGTTTCTGGCATGCTTCCCACTCTGATGGCTTGTATGGTTGCTTTCTCTGTTTCAGGAAAAGTGCTATCTCAGGTTAAAAAAAAAACTAAACAATTAACTCCAGTTCCTTTTTAAATATGAAACACAGTACTTACCTTCATTTTCTGTTCTTCATGCTCCTTGAATGAACCCCCTGCTGAAGAAATGTTAGTAACTACAACATGAAGATCAATAGTTGCAATCAAGAGTGTACTACCGAACCACTTAATCCAAAACACATAGTTCTGATATTTGAGTGTTGAACAAAGGCTATTTGATGAGTGAATATAATATTTTAGCTATTGTATTTGACATAAAATTTCTTGGAATATCCTAAGAGAGCAAGCAAAAGGTCATTAGTTATTTTAGTTGTCAGGAAACAATCATCAAATCATGGTACCCTTGAAGAAAGAAAGAAAGAAAAACTGTCCATACGTTAGAAACTTGTTTATGCGGGTCAGCTTGATAAAAATAACTTACTGATGCACTTATACGAAGAATTGTTGCCTTTTGGCATTAAAACCGAAATATTTTCTTATCTTACAAAACTACAGCCTTCATATAGCACCATATAGAAAATGATGTGTCTGATTTAACCTTGGTGAGGTTCTTCTTGAACAGGAGATGGGGCAGCATAATACGGTTCTTGTTGCTGAGGAGGGTCTTCTTGCCTAGGCGGTGAGGGAATCAGCGTGCTTGGAACCTGTCGATGTTCATCAGGAGTGATATTGACTGTAGTTTCATCGTCTGCTATGTCAAATCTGAAGACAAGGTGCTCTTGCACAATGAATATTGGGCCCAGGTATGCAATAGGGGAAAAAAGCATACAAAACAATCATAGTAGAATGGAAAATCAGAATAAGATGTAACTTTGTTTTACCTCTCAAAACGATTGGGCACATCAGTTTCTGGAAGTCCAGGCTCAAAGTTATCGACCAGGGTGATATTCCCTGCCTCGGCTGAGATAATATCCTGGAGTTAGAAGATACTATCCCTTAATCAAACATAGAGTAGTTGATGACAGCTGAAAGACAGACCTTGGTGATGATTATCAGCACGGGAGAAGTCATCGTCCTCTAGGTTGACATTAACATACTGTTCATCCAAATCCTCCAATTGCTGCACCTTAGAAAGATTGAAACACCAGCAGCATATTAGGGTACACATAAGGAAAATATGGTAATCAAAATAATTTTAATGCTTTCACTATAAATAGGACTTTCATTTGCATTACAAAACAATCCATTACACCATGACCTAAGCAATGGAGAGCCATAATAAAAGGCAAGCAAAAAAACTCAGTGTTGTGGCGTGAAGGCCACAACACATGGGCCAGCAGCGCCTGCAGCATGGCTAGGAATAAGTTAGGCAGTTTGTCAGCGAGTGGATTGGTTTGTTAGGCTGTTAGCTAGATATATTTGGGTTTGTTGGGCGCCTATGGCTATAAAGGCAGCCCAAGAAGTAGAAGGCTAGGTCCTCGTCTTGCGCCGTGGGCTGAGGCCCCCGGCGTTGATCCATAACACGCGGTGTTTGACATTGCCTTAAAGTTAGCAGTAGATGAGTAGCATTCTGATATATGTGCATTTTACTACTAGATGTAAACGACACTCCATGACAAACAGCCATTCCTAATGCCAAAGGACCGACCTTGGAATTTGCAGCTGCCCCATCCACCTCCACAACTTCCTTATCCCACACTGTCTCATCCTCCCGCTCAACTGCAGCTACCACCTCAGAGGCTGAAAAGAAAAGAAACAAGTAGTCATAAGAACTGATTATTTATAGTAAACCCCCACATACATTTTTAACAATAGATGAAAAACAATTCAAGCATGCTACCTTTATACAAATGGTGAGCCTGATGTGCTTCTCGGCCCTTGGCTTCGGCATCCCCCCTCACATTTGTTATAACGCAGGCTTGATGTTTTTCAACACTAAAACTGGAAGGAGCTGAAGGGACTTCACAAGATCGCAGCCTGGCTGATCGTCTTCGTGCAAGCTTTCTAATAAATATTAGCCAAGAGTTGTGTAAAGCTTCAATTAGACAATGTTTCTGTTAAGAATGCATTGAATTAGCAAAGATTACCTAGGATCTTCATGGTCCAATGACATAATAGGCATCCTACTGTCCTTTAGATACTCCTTTGATTCTGAGTCTTTTCCACTTGAACATACTTTCAACTTTTGTTTGCTTGAGCCCCTGCACACCATAACATATTGCTTGGATAAATTCTGTGCAGTACCACTGAGATGCAATAAAAATTTCATACGTCTTCTACGCCTCACTTGAATGGGGCGAAAACTATCCTAAGTTCCCAAATCCCGAAAGGGCCTTAAGACCAAAACAGGCAGTTGCATCTGAAACAACAATAAAGAGGATAAACCTTACCTCTTGTTGCCTGTGCCCTCAAGTTCCTTGGAGGGCTCTATGATATGAAATGGTGGTGATGCTGCAAAGGGATTGATAATAAAGGAAAATTACACTTCTTCGAAAACCGCATTCAGGGGAAAAATATGTAACAATTAAAATGTAACTTGCACATGATCCTTGGGTTTAAGATGTGATTCCATAAACACAATTAGTAGCATTAAAAGACACAAAATTTTTATCAAACTTTCTGGCATATTGGAATCGTTACATCCAAAAATAGACAAGGTGGGTGCCATTACATTGCATCCTGTCATCCTCCCGCCCAACTGCAGCCACCACCTCAGAGGCTGAAAATAAAAGAAAACAGTAGTCATAAGATCTGATTGAACAGGGCACTTCAGTCTTGGAGCGCCAAGCATGTGGGTCATGTAAAAACACAACTAGCCTTGGCAAGAGAGATACTACATCGACTTGAAATAGCACAGGATCAGCGGGTGCTCTCTGACGATGAAGAATGGCTTAGGAAGGAATTAAAACGGCATTCTTTGGTACTAGCCTCCCTTGAAAGAGCGATCGCACGACTGAGGTCTCGGGTCAGGCATCTCAAAGACGGTGACGCTAACACCTCGTTCTTTCACAAGCAGGCAGCCTTCCGTAAGAAAAAGAATTTTATACCAAAGCTCTTATCTGGTGACCATATAGCCACTTCAAAGGAGGATAAGCAACAGATTATACTGGAATATTATGAAGGTCTGCTTGGTACTGCACTTCCACGTGATTCTACTCTCAATCTGCAGCAATTCCACGGCTCCGCTACGGATCTATCAGAACTGGATAATCCTATCACAGAAGATGAGGTACGGAATACAATTAAAACCCTCCCTGCTGATCGAGCACCGGGCCCAGATGGATATACAGGTCGTTTCTACAAAGCTTGCTGGCACCTAATCAAAGCTGATTTCATGGCGGCAATCATTACCTTGCAGCAAGGCAATGCTCGAAAACTGGAGCTTCTGAATTCAGCCTACCTCACTTTGATCCCAAAGAAGGTGGAGGCTCTGCTCCCATCAGATTTCCGCCCCATAAGCCTGATACATAGCTTTGCAAAGCTTATAACCAAAATGTTGGCTAATCAGTTGGCTCCGAAACTGAACTCCATGATATCCACCAACCAGAGTGCTTTCATTCGCGGGAGGTGCATTCATGATAATTTTATATTGGTGCAACAAACCATCAAGTTACTTCATTGCCAAAAGGTGCCTAGTCTCTTTCTTAAGTTGGATATTTCAAAGGCGTTCGATTCAGTATCTTGGGCTTTCTTATTGGAAGTTTTATCACACTTGGGTTTTGGAGTCACTTGGTGCAACCTGATTTCCAATCTCCTTACCACATCTACTACGAGAGTGTTGCTTAATGGACAGCCGGGCGAAGTTATCAAGCATCAACGTGGTCTCCGGCAGGGAGACCCGTTATCGCCGATGTTGTTTATAATTGTGATGGATGTTCTAAATAGCCTGTTTGTTAATGCTAGTAATCAAGGATTATTGCAGCCTCTCTCTGACCGGACGGCTGGTCAACGTCTCTCTTTATAGGCCGATGATGTGGCTTTGTTTATCAAACCCGTGGAGACAGAGTTACAAACTGCCATGGCCATCCTTGATATTTTTGGTCAAGCATCAGGGTTGCAAACTAATCTCACCAAAAGTTGCATTATCCCTATTCGGTGTACAGAAGAGACTTTAGAAGAGGTTAGCAATACGATGCCATGTCCAACTGCAGAATTCCCTTGTACCTATTTGGGCCTCCCTTTATCCAACAAGAAGTTGCGCAAGTCTGACCTGATGCCTTGGATTGAAAAGATAGCAGATAAGCTCCCGGGCTGGAAAGCAGCACTTATGAACAGGGCGGGTCGAGCAACCCTGGTCAGATTTGTCCTCACGGCCATGCCAGTCCACATCCTGATTGCTATCAATACTCCGAAATGGTTCATCAAAATGGTTAACAAGATCAGAAGGGGATTTTTGTGGGCGGGCAGAGAGAATGCTAATGGGGGATGCTGTTTAGTGGCCTGGGACAAGGTGCAACGTCCACTTGACCTCGGAGGACTTGGTATTCATAATTTGGAAATTATGGGATGGGCACTACAGATGAGATGGCAATGGTTCAAGAAGACACGTGCAGACCGGCCATGGGTGGATTTGGAACTGCCTTGTCACGCGAATACACTAGCCCTTTTCGCCATTGCCGTGACAACCCAGGTTGGTAATGGGACCAATACTCTATTTTGGACTGATCGATGGCTCCATGGATGCTCGATTGTGGACTTGGCTCCTTCAGTCGCTGCTCGTGTCGAGCCTCGAATTAAGGCCAGTGTACAGTGGCGCAAGCCTTGTTAAATAATGATTGGATGGGTGATATACAGGGAGGCCTTCCCATGGTTGGTTTTATGGAATTTTTATGGCTGGGAGATTGTTTGAGTGAGGTAATCTTATCTGAGGAAGAGGACCAACATATTTGACGATTTGAGGCTTCAGGAATTTACTCGGCAAAATCTGCATACAATGCCTTTTTTAATGGTTCAGTGACCTTTGAACCTTGGCGCCGGTTATGGAAATCATGGGCTCCTGGCAAATGTAAGTTTTTTCTCTGGCTCGCTATAAGGAACCGATGCTGGACAGCTGACCGTCTGGCTCGTCATGGGCTGTCGCATCCGGAGCAATGTCCTTTGTGCGACCAAGAAGATGAAACAGCCCAACATCTGCTCGTCAATTGTGTTGTTTCACGTCAGGTTTGGTTCAACATTCTTTCTCCCTTGGGATTAGAGAGAGTGGTTCCAAAGCGACGTGAAAAGTCATTTGCTGATTGGTGGTCAAGAGCTATTCGCAAGGTCAAGAAAGAGTACAGAAAAGGAATCAATTCACTAATCATTTTGATAGCGTGGCTATTATGGAAGCGTCGTAATGCCTGTGTGTTTGATGGTGCTTCTCCGTCAGTCTCTGAGATCTTACGCCAATTCAGAGATGAGTACAAAGTGTGGTGTTTGGCTGGTGCAAAGAAGCTACAAGCGCTCAGGCTTGATGGGGTAGAAGCTCCAGGTTGAGGGTACTGGTGTGTGTAGTCGTTCTCATGACATGAGTTGGTATTGTACACGGGTCTTTTTCTCTCTATAATACAAAGATATGCAGCTCTCCTGCGTATTCGAGAAAAAAGATCTGATTGTTTTCTTGTAAAACCCCTCATACATTTTTAACATTATATGAAAAACAATTCAAACATGTTACCTTTATTCAAATGACGGGCTTGATGTGCTTCTCGGCCCTTGCCTTCCGTATCCCCCCTCAAATTTGTTACAGTGCCCAAGGCAACCGCATCATTTAAATTATCCTTCAAAGATTCAAAAGCCTACAAGATGAATATTATTAACAACAAATTATTGTGGATGGAAAGGATGAACAATCAGATATCAGAGGTCAAAAGATAACACATTAACATCAACAACAAGAAACTGAATATTAAACTGTAAAGACAGTAGACCTGGAATCCCGAAGCCATTGCTATTTCAGGCATTATCGCATCTCGCTCATTTTGCAGTGACTGCTCCTGCATACTATGATATTGGACCAGGTCAGTCACCTGATTGTCACTAAATTCTTTTTATAAGAGAGAAAGAAATGATAACATTTATTCTACCATTTCTTCTCCAGTGGTCGATTCATGATGCTTTTTAGCGCTAAACCTGGAAGGTGCTGAAGGGACTTTCGTGACTTCACAAGATCCTCTGTTCAGCCTAGCTGACCTTCTTCGTACAGGCTTTCTGATAACATATTAGCCAAGTGGTGTGTCAAAGTTTCAATTAGATAATGTTTCCGTTAAGGGCATGTAGCATTAGCAAAGATTACCTAGGATCTTCAAGGTTCAATGATATAATAGGTTGCAAATGAGGCCCGCAGTGATCATGTATCATGTTACTGTCCTTTATACACTCACTTGATCCTGACTTCCTCTTATTGCCCCTATTCACAGAAATTCTGAATCAAAAGATATTCACTTGGGCAAACCATACTATATGCAGTTGCATCTTGAAAATTATTAGTAAATAAACAAACTATACCTTTTGGTTATTACATCTTTTGGTGGCTCGTCGCAGCCAGTGGTAGATGGCACAGCGGCTAAGAAATTGATATCAAGTGATTATTAGAAACTTAACTAGTGCCTAGCTAAATGCAAGATAAAAGGTAAAGGCCATAGAATGCAGTTGAATAAGGCAGTTAGGAACCGTAAGTACAATAAATGACGGACAAGTACAGTACAAAAATTCACAAAACAAAACAAGTCAATGAACAATGAGCTTTACATTGAGATTCAACGAAAGGGTGTCCAGCAGCACGGGTCACTGAACCAGCACTTCGATGAGCCTCAACCTGCTGTAACTTTAGAGGGTATTGCTTTCAGGACCTCCTAATCTCATTACAGAAATAAAACAAACTCAGCATTAGCCCGATTAACTGCAGTGAAAAAGACATTAGACTAAAATGGGACGTGCATGCTCATTCTTACCTTGAGTTCAGAAACCTTGATTTTGAGCACTTTATTGGTACACGAAAGTTCGTGTTCCAATGCCTTGAGCTGCACATTAGTAACAACAAAAAGTACTATCATAGTTACTGGTCTACTGATAATGTAAGAAGAAAAATGAACAGGGCAACTTACCCTATCTTTCCCCTTATTTAGCTCCTACAACAAGCAGAAAGCAGAAAAGTCAAGACGGGGATCAAAATATTAATAAGTACAGCTTAGTTTGACATGAAGCAGGTGGAGAAGTGGACGAACCGCCAGCATCTGAGAATTTACTAGAGCAAGTTGTTGGTTCTGCTGCTGTGACGCTTGCAGCGCAAGGTTGAGCTGCTGCATTTCAACTTGGTTGTTCTCCTGCAACCAAGTAAGCAAGGGGTTGGGCTCCATGATAGCTTTTAAAGGGAAAACTAGGTGAGTGCCCGTGCGTTGCTACGGGCTCTATACTCTATCAACTGCTGCAACTTTAGAGGGTATTGCTTTCAGGACCTCCTAATCTCATTACAGAAATAAAACAAACTCAGCATTAGCCCGATTAACTGCAGTGAAAAAAATCCTAACTTGTACAAACTGGCTGTTACTATGGAAGGCATCCCGGCTACTCATACTCTTTACAAATTTCAATGAGGAACCAGCGGAAGTATTCAGTTGTTTCGTTAGAACAATTTATCCAAAATCAGAAATATATGAAGTTATAAACTGAACAGACACACACAAAAAAATAGACAATGAGAAAATTGTAGAGCTTTCAATGACAAACCAATCAAACATAATATTTTAAGCATGATTGAAGCGTAAAACTTTGGTTAGATGAAAATTTAGCTGGAATTTAACCGTTACCAGGTGGCTAGATGAAAAGTTGCAAAACCAATTAAGGGAGCTAAGAGATATACTTTTTTCTGTGAGCTTATCCAATGAGGATAGAGCAAAATGGTGTTGGGAGAGTTCTGGGAATTTCTCAGTTAAATCTATATATGACAAGCTTTGCACTGATGAGCTGGAACCTAGATTTAATATAATCTGGAAGGCCAAATTACCGTTGAAAATTAAAATTTTCATGTGGAAAATGTACCATGGGGGCACTCTTACAAAAGACAACATGCTTAGGAAAAATTGGCATGGTGATGCAAAGTGTGCATTCTGTGATCAGGATGAAACAATAATCCATCTCTTTTTCAAGTGTGATGTGATTAAATACGTGTAGCTCTGGTCATTGGGGCTAGCTGCAGGCCTGAGAATATTGAACAATATCTAGTCTGGGTCAATCACTATTTGCCGGCAGGAAAGAAATTCTATATGGTTGAGTCACTCATCATATGGTGAGCAATCTGAAAAACTCGTAATAAAGTTTGCTTTGACAAAAAAGTGGTGAGATCTCCTACTAAGATCATTTGTTATGCTTGTTCGTTTCTGAAATATTGGACAGGACTGCAAAAGGAGGAGGATGGTTAAGCACTTGCAGAAGGGGCCCAAGCTCTGCAGCAGGCGGCCATCCACTACCATCCGAGGCAAGGAGGAGGGAGCAGTGAAGTCACTGGAGGCGCAATCAGAAATGGATGAAGCAATCACAGTTCAAAAGAGAAAGGCGAACAAGCTCCGGACAGCACCAAAAGATGGGACAGCCAACTCATTTCAGTTTTTGTCGCAGTCCGCGAG
Source organism: Eragrostis tef (assembly GCA_000970635.1). Taxonomy (NCBI): domain Eukaryota; kingdom Viridiplantae; phylum Streptophyta; class Magnoliopsida; order Poales; family Poaceae; genus Eragrostis; species Eragrostis tef. Next base: position 27,821 of record LAPY01001680.1, read on the forward strand.
ATACTGCTGTAATAGCGTAGATGGAGTCGTATGGGGTGCTTGTCGGATGATCCTTTGTGTCATTCGGCAAGCACGTTGGCAGTATAAATCCTTAGGAAGCTTTTACTTTCACTCATTTATTTTTCAGTTCAAACCTGTTCTGCAAAGAGAGAGAGAGAGAGAGAAGAAATTCACATTGACGACCTCGGCGACGCTGACGGATGTGGTGGCGTTGGGCCGCCTCCCGTTGTTGGTGCTATCGGCGAACGCGACGGCCTTCCCTTTCCCCGGCCGTGATCGGAGCCTGGGACCATCGCCGCTAGGGTTCGGGTGGGGGCCACCGAGCACCGCCCGTCCTGATTCATGGAGAGGTGAGACGGAGGTCCGTGGGTGGGGTGCGGGTGGGGGAAACTGAAATCGAGGACTTACCGGCGGTGGCGGCGGCCATGGAGGTCAGCGCGGGTGGAGATTACGCGCGGCCCGAGGGGCGCCTTGGATGGGTAGTACCGCCACGCCGGAGAGAGGCTCCGAAGAGAGGCGATGGGCCGGCGGGTGAAGCGGGCGGCGATGCGGCGGTGGGGGTGGCGCGGAGCCGTGCGCGGCGGCGGTGGCGATGCCGTGTACCGTTGGACGCGGGGT
>LAPY01001680.1:44495-62457 GCA_000970635.1 Eragrostis tef
ACGAATCAAATGAGCCTAATTAATCTATGTTTTGATACAGTGATGCTACAGTAATACTACAATAACAATCGTCTAATCGCGGCTTAACTACCCTTATTAGATTCGTCTCGCGATTTAGACCAGGGGTTCTCCAGTCCGTTTTGTAATTAAACTTTATTTAAAATAAGATTCTTTTTATGTAGACCTCTCTAAATTTAAAACCCCTCTAAATTTTAATAAAAAACGCGGCCTCGGTTCAGGCATTGCCGGTCAACTCGCTCGTCGCCTGGGCATGCAGAGCATGCTGGATCTGGCAGGCGTCCACGAGCCATCAGTATTGTTGTTCCTCGCTTTTCTTTTCTGCTTGCCTGAATCATCCATCCATGGCGCCCTTCCCGGCCCTTGCATAATGAAACACTTTTTGCATGGCATGGATTACGCCCAAACACAGCTGGTGGGCGAATCTCATTGGGTGTTCCCTCGCCTCTGCTTTCCTGTGTCCATTCCCCATCATTCGTGTTCCTTCCAGGATAAGATAACGAACTCTTCATGAAGGCAACCAAAATTAAAGAGCTGTCTTATCCTCCTGCTACTACTGGTTAGTGTTTCTTAACATGTGCCCACCCAATCCTGTTCTCTTTCCTACCAATTAATGGCCCCCAAACGGTCGCAATCGACCAGGGACTTGGTGTCACTTGACACTTTGACAGCAATGTCTTGGCCCCATGACGTTAACCCCCTGATCTTCTCGTAATAGCCTTATTAGGATTTGCAAAGGCTGATGGCTGGTTTGGGTCACTGGTGTCATTGTGAGTGGGTGCTTTGCCAATTTGGGTCATCTACTAGGATTAGATTATCTGTCTATCTATGATGTCACCAAGTGTTCAAAATTGTCATGTAGTGTTAGACTATGGTTGTTCAAAATTGGCATGTAGTATTAGACTATGGTTGTTGGATCGATACCTTACAAGAACCCAGTTTTCAGAGAAAGAAAATATTTTACCTGAAATTTGACTTCAGCTCTGGTTGGTTGCCACCTAAATAGTTTGTTCTTGCTTGGAGTTAGTTTGGACGTGCCTACCTACGTGCGGGGTAGTCCAATAATTGGCTCGATGTGTCTGTTGGACCAACCAATTCTTCTCTCCAGGCAACCAAGTTAAACAGATCAAATAGAGCCAGATCTTCTTTCTTGGCTCTTGGCATTTCTATGCCTGTGGGGCTACACTCTACAACCATTGCCTTGTCTCTTCTATATATGCAGCGAGCATATGTCACTGTGATGAAGATCTAGAGTCAATTTTCTCTGCATGGGCGGATGCTCCAGAATGCATGTTTCAATCAGGTCCATCCTCTAATCAACTGACAAGAATTGGCATGACAAAAGGCATTGGTCATGCAAATACTTCGCAACTCCATTTTTTTTTCTAATTACAGTAGCTTCCTATATTTGGTTCTGCCTAAAGCAGCGAGCTTCTCTATATTCTGCATAAACATGTCTGAGGTTTGTAAAAGGATGTATTAACAAAATGGCCACTTGAAAGCACCTGTATTCCCTTTTGTCCTGGCTAAAATCAGTACCAGACAGCTGAGCTGATAATAAAGCCGTATGCATGCACACTGGAAATTAGTATCCAGCCCCCAGCAAAGACGATGATTTGATCGAAAGCTTAGGATTCCTGACGGGCATCAAACCCTTATAATTCCCGTTGCTTTAGAGGAATCTAACCAATCTATGCCTTGGATACAAAGAATGCGGAAAGAAAGGAGCATTAGGACGTAAAGGGGTTCGTCTGATCGCGAATCTGAACAAGATGGACATATATGTGCTGCCAGCTTCTTCAGCTTTGGTATCTTCGCTTTGCTGCGATTCTGAATTTTGAAATTCTTCGCTGCTCCCGTCCCTTTTCTTCCATTTTCTTTGCATCCACTGGGTACGTTCTTTAGATGACAAGACCACAATTCCGGGCTTTCACTTTCAGCAGTACTCTACTACACTACACCTAGTAGGTTCATATCAAAACATTCCTCTAGGAAAAAAAGATTGAGTGGAACCTAGGTCCTGAATAATTTTCCTTTGTTAAATAAGACCGCACTTTGATTCAACTTGAAACATTCTTTCAAAAAACTATATAATTAATAGCATGTTAGCTAGCAGTACGAGCTTACATGTTACCCAATGCTGGTTAAGAAATGGGTGAACTTTTGGGTCGGACCCAGTAGAACAATTTTGCATGTCGTTAAGGAGCCAACCATCATCAGCTCCTGTGATCATTGAAGGCCCTACACTCCTTCAATATTCACCTCCAGTCTCCTGCTGACCTAGCTACACTGTCATGTGGAGTGCCGTATTTCTTAACGACTTTAAGCCTAATAAACAATGATGACGTGGAAAGAAAGCAAGACATCCCTGATCATGTTTTGGCGCGTATTAATGCCTGTCTGCGGTACACCGCCAGCGGCCAACGGATTAGATATAGCGTCTCAATTAATTAATTAATCAGAGCATGCGCCAGATGATGGCTTGGTGGTGGCATGCACGACGAACCAACGACTGACAAACCTTCCAGTTCTATACAATAAACTATTTGTCTTGGCAGGAACTGAACCAAATTGCACGCGCATCACCTTGTATTTCTTTCTACTACTTTATTACTTTTTAAAAAATGTAATCGATTCCATAAGGCAATAGGCCACTTCTTCAGATGTTCTAGCTTCTGATTTGCACACAAAAGTTTGGTGATTTCTTGTAGTATCATACCGGTAATGTCCAAGGAGAAAACAACACCGGAAACCCCCGTCAAGAACTGAATTCGCCACCGCCTGTGTCCTTTCCTGCACCAGCGATGCAAAAATGGAATTTAAAGAAGGGACGAAGCAACAAACAGACACATGCTGCCATTTATGCCGAGCGGCTGGGAGGATGGCTCGGTGTCCGGGGGCTCAAGAAATCGACTCGTCTTGTCTCGGGACCATTTCCAAATCGTTACTGTCAACGCCCAGCTGTTGTGTCCCTCCCGGTAGCTATGGGTGAAAGGGGACAAGGGGCCCTGACAGAAACGTGCTCTTAATTGCAGTTAATAATGCTACTTAGCACGTGCCACGTGGATTCTAAGCTTTACAAAGCCAAATCATCTCATACGATAGCTGAGTCGCATGGCAGAGACAGAGAGGAGCATAGAACACGAAACCAAACGACATCCTTTCGACAATGCCACGCCCAATTTTGCAAGCACAATGCATTGCAAGGCCCAGCCTAGGTTTCGTTGGGCTTTGTAGAAGAGCAAAACATCCCTGACTTGCTCGGTTTTGGCATACTGAACGTCTGTACATTTCGGTATTGGCATGCCAGAGATATCAGAAGCATGAAGCATAAATGCAGTCCCGCAACAATGCAGGCATGTTAAGGTATCAAAAGTTTGCCATATTCCCTTAAAAAGGTTTGTCACGTGCTTTTTGTATTCTGAAACAACTTCTCTTGCAACAATGTGGTTGGAGTTTACACCCCAGATAAATTACAAAGTCAAATGCAGCTATGCTACTCAAAATGTGGCATGAATACCATCCGTAGCAGAGTGATAAAAGTGGCGCCAACAAACAACAATCTGGAAAGGAGGCTCAGTGGTACGGCTAACTTTCTCAATCAAGGAGGCAAATTACAGCTGGTCAACTCAGTCCTCACTGCTCAGGCAACTTTCTTCACGTGCACATATAAATTGCCAAAATCCATCATTAAACAGCTCGATGCTTATAGGAAGCACTGCTTATGGAGAGGATCCTCTATAAATGCAAAGAAGCCTCCTAAGGCAGCATGGAAAATGGTTTGCTTGCCAAAGAAGGAGGGAGGCCTCGGGGTACTCAAGTTGGGGACCCAAAATGATGCACTGCTCCTCAAAAATCTTCACAAGTTCTACTCAAGAGCTGACCTTCCATGGGTGAAACTCCTTTGGTCAAAATACTACTCCTCTGGTGAACTCCCGGGCACTAGAAAGAGAGGCTCCTTTTGGTGGCGATGCATAATTAAATTGCAGGTTATGTATAAAGGTTTGGCGCAAGCACAAGTTCAAGATGGAAAGTCAGTACTCTTCTGGCATGATGTTTGGAATGGCCTTCTCTTGTCTAGACAATTTCCAGAACTATTTTCATTTGCCTTGAGTAAAAATGTAACTGTGCAAAAGGCCTTACAATCTGATTTGATAAGCCTATTTCACTTGCCTCTTTCAGTTGAAGCTTACTCACAATTTCAGCAACTAGAAAATATTTTGCAAGGGGTGCAATTGACAGAAGACTCTGATCTCTGGTCATACATTTGGGGCAGCAAAAACTTCACATCAGCAAAAGCTTACAAGGCAATGATTGGGCATGTTGATGTTCATCCCATCTACAACTGGTTTTGGGCTTCTTCCTGCCAACTTAAACATAAGGTCTTCTTTTGGCTGCTTCTCAAAGACAGACTTAACACAAGGGGTCTCTTAAGGAGGAAAAACATGGCTCTAGACTCTTACAGCTGTGAATTATGCATAAGGCAAAGAGAGGAAACTCTGCAGCATTTGTTTATGGACTGCAGTTTTGCTAGAAACTGTCGGGCTTCTATTGGAATTCATATTACCAGAACAAGAGATCCTATTCGGACCTTCAAATTCATCAAAAGAAATCTCGATGTTCCTTTTTACATGGAAATTATCATACTCATGTCGTGGTGCATCTGGACATCTCGAAATGACTGGCTTTTCAAAGATATTGATCCATCGGTTGATCACTGCAACCGAAAATTCAAACGAGAGTTCAAGCTTCTGTTACACAGGGCAAAAAGGAAATATTTTCCAAGAATTGAAGAATGGCTGCACTCCTTAGACTAGTTTACTCAGTCCTCTTTTGTTTTTCTTTGTTTTCCTCTAGATGTCTTCCTTTTAGCTGCTGTTTTTAAGACTTTCGTTCTGTTTCTTTTTCTTTTTTACTCTTGTAATCTGGTACTTGTGTCTCTTATTAATTTATCATAATCAGTAGGGGGCGACCCCCCCTGTTCCCATAAAAAAAAAACAACAATCTGGAAACATAGTTTGTCAGTTAAGCTGCAAGCAAATCGCAAGAAAGCGCATAACACTTTAGCCTTTTACAGGTCTGTTCAGCAACGACTAAAAGAAATATTAATAGGGTTCTGGTAGAAAACATTTTTGGCTCAGTAACTGAAAAGAACATCGAACTGCTAAGCAGCCATACATGATTGCAACTGAAAACAAAAATTGCAATTCCTTGCGATGTGAAAACTATGGCATCAATCTGCTATAGCACCTGATGTCACGCCCTTGCGAAAATCATCTGATCAACATCGCAACTGAGAGACAATTGCAGTGGAAGACGTGAAGCTGCATCTTCAGTCGGGTAAAAAAGTTGCCTACAGTCTACACTTGCAGAGATCTCACTGGCAAAGCAATTCAGAACATAAAAGGCTCATGCTTTTGAGCTGGTAGTTCAGATGTTCAGGTGCGCCGTCGAGTGGCATACGGTGGCCGTCCCCTTGCAGTGCGCCGGCACGGATGGCCCAAAACCATGCCTTCTTCCCCCGGCTAAAGTTTCAAGGCAAGCAATGCGCATCACTTCCACATCGCCAATGACAGCAAAACACCCATCTGAGTTCAGACTTCCGACAGCGTGAGTTCGCAGGGCTGCGACGCGGGCGGAAGGAGAACCAGAGCCCGTACATGGCCGCTCGCACCTGCATCTGGAATGGTGATCGGAAAATCGAGCAGAGATGGAGGATTCCGGCGAGGGGATCCGAACTGCAGCTTGACCCCCCAGCCGCAAGGTCCGTGAAACTCCGGCGGAGCGCGGATCTCGCGCTGTATAAGTAGATGGGCGCCATCTCCATCTCTCGTATGGGGATGGAGAAACAGGCGCTCGGCGGGGTGGGCGGGGAGGCGGCGACGCCGCAGCCGGCAGCCGGGTCAGTTTAAACGTTTACAGAAAACCCCATTGGATCGCGACTAATAGCCGTGATCCAACTATTTGCAAAAAAACCTCTAATTTGGATCGCGGTTCAACTATTTGCATAAACTCCTCTGATTTGGATCGCGATTAATAGTCGCGATCCAACTATTTTCATAAAACCCTCTCGCGATATTCTATTTTATAAAAGTCTGTCCTTCAGATCTCCCGATCCCGCGGCGGTCCCTGCCCGGCTTCGACGACGGCGACCTCTTCCGATCCTCGCGGCGAATGGTCTTCCGCTCCTCTCCAGAGACTCAGTTCACCTGATGCTCTGTATCTCCCTTGCGCGCGGCCCGTCCTTCCACATCTCTCGCCTTGTGCAGCTCCAGCAACGCCAGTCCATGCGCCAACGCAGCCATGTCCTTCGATTTTCTAGCTACCACTGTGGCTGCACACCTCCGGTGACGAAGGACTATGAGTATTCCGTGGCAAGGTGCGCTCAAGATCGGTTTCACTGTAGGGTTCCCATCGTCCTCTTCGCCGAGATCTGTTATATCCAGAACAAACAGAGAGAAGAAAACAGCGGAGAAATCAATCAAGAAGGCGAAACAATTCGATGGCAGGGTAGTTCACTTCCATAGATAACTTTGAATCTGATACAGAAGAAGTTTTAGGTGGAGAAAGAGAAGAATTAAAGGTTCAAGAGGAGAGAAGCAGATAGAGGCAGAGGCAGACTCAATCAACCAAGCTACCCTCTCTCCCACGGCACTCCGTTACATATAGCCGGCGCGTAGGCTCGGCAAGTAAAAACGATCACGCTTCTTTCTTCGGCCCAAGGCCCACTGGTTTAGGCGCCAAAGTTCCCGCCATCTCCTGTTGGGCCACACCTTCCTCCTGGGCTTCAGATGATAGAGCCCTGTAGCCTGTCGCGCTGTTGTCGACAGCCGCGACATTGCCTCCCCGTTGAGACGCAGGCTGTCCCCAGACTGCCGCGTTTGGGTAACGTTGCTTCAGAGAATAGTACTCTTCCCAAGTTGCCATTTCCACGGGAAGATGAGACCACTTCACCAGCACTTGAGTGACCACAGAATTACCTCTCTTAGTCAGCCTTCTGTCCAGAATGCTCACTGGTTCCATCTGAGAAGCATCCATGTCAGGCAAGACTGGAATTTCAGAGAACACAGGAGTGTAGTCAGCAGTGAATGGTTTCAGTTGTGACACATGAAAGACCGGGTGCACCATACTTCCTTCTGGTAGTTCTAGCTCGTAAGCAGCTGTGCCAAACTTCTCAATGATTTTGTATGGACCAAAGAATTTCATGGCCAATTTGTGACAGGGCATGTTCACCACCGAGAACTGGGCATATGGCTGTAACTTCAACAGCACTTGTTCACCCAACTGAAACTCTCTTGCACTTCTATTTTGATCAGCATAGAATTTCATCTTGTTTTGTGCTTTTGCCAGATTAGACTTGATCATATCAGTTAACACTTGCCTATCAATGAGTAAGTCAGTAACTTCTCTATTAACAGCATTCTTCAGAGAAGGTATCAACCCATGAGATGGTTCAGTACCATATAATGCTTTAAATGGAGAGCACTGTAAAGCTGAATGATGAGAAGTGTTATACCACAACTCAGCCAACGACAACCATTTGGACCACTGCTTTGGGTTTTGATGGACAACACACCTCAAGAACATTTCTAGACATTGGTTCACTCTCTCTGTCTGACCATCAGTTTGTGGGTGGTAAGCAGAACTAAACTTCAAGTCAATACCAAGCAAACTGAAAAGTTCATCCCAGAAATTGCTGGTAAAGATCTTGTCTCTGTCTGAAACAATAGTCTGTGGTATCCCATGTAACTTGACAATATTGTTTAGAAACAGAAGTGCAATCTGAGGAGCAGTAAAAGGATGCTTCAATGGAAAGAAATGAGAGTATTTGGTGAATCTATCCACCACCACTAGAATTACTGTGTACCCATCAGATTTAGGTAATCCTTCTATGAAGCACTATCAGGTATGGGTAAAGGCTGCAGCAAACCTGGGCTTTTACAATTTTCATGCTTAGCCTGTTGGCACACTTGACATTGTTTGACAAAACTTTCCACATCAGTTTTCAATCCTGGCCAATAGAAAAGCTTCTTGATTCTTTGATAAGATGCTTGAATACCAGAATGCCCTCCTACTAAAGAAGAATGCAAAGCAGAAATAATCTTAGTTTGCAGAGCTGGATTATTACCAACCCAAACTTTGTGCTTGTATCTGATAAGACCATCATGGAGAGAATAAGCCCCAGTTGGACTGACCACTGCTAAGGAGGTAGGCAGCTGTTGAGCTTTAGCATCATTTGTATAGGAGTTGATCACTTCTTAAATCCAAACAGGAACAGCAGCTGAGACTGCATATAGGTTGAAATATTGACCCACTCTTGATAAAGCATCAGCCACCTTATTATCTTTGCCCCTCTTATACTGAAACTTGAACTGAAGACCTGCCAATTTGGCCATTGCCTTCTTCTGCAATTCAGTGGACAATGTTTGGTCTTGTAGGTGACACAAGCTTTGGTGGTCTGTTTTGATCACAAAGGGATTCTTGTGCAAGTAACTGCGCCACTTATCTACTGCCATCATTACTGCTAAGAATTCTTTCTCATAAGTAGAGAGCTTCTGATTGGCAATACTCAAAGCCTTACTGTAAAAAGCTATAGGATGTCCACCCTGAGAGAGAACAGCTCCAATTCCCAGGTCACAGGCGTCAGTTTCGACTTCAAACGACTTATTGAAATCATGGAATACCAAGACAGGAGTTGATGTCATGGCTTGTTTCAATATATCAAAAGCTGTTTGAGCTTCTGCAGACCAAGAGAATTTCTTGTGCTGGAGCAAACTGGTCAAAGGCTTGGCCAAAATGCCATAATTCTTCACAAATTTCCTGTAGTAACCAGTAAGACCTAGAAACCCCCTCAACTCAGTGAAATTCTGAGGAATAGGCCAATTGAGCATAGCATTGGTCTCGTCAGGGTCAGTAGAGACTCCTTGGTCAGAAATTATATGGCCCAGATAAGATAGTTTGTTTTGAGCAAATGTGCACTTGCTGAACCTTATGAAGAACTTGTTATCCAGCAATACTTGAAATACCAGATTAAGGTGCTCAATATGTTCCTCAAGAGTCTTACTGTATTATCATCCATAAATACTAGCACGAATTTCCTCATATATTGGCTAAAAATTGCATTCATCACACACTGAAAAGTGGCAGGTGCATTGGTGAGGCCAAATGCCATGACCTTGAACTGAAAATGGCCATGGTGTGTTTTGAAGGCTGTTTTTTCCTCGTCAGAAGGAACCATTCTGATTTGATGAAACCCAGATTTTAGATCAATAGTAGAAAAGTACTTGGCACCGGCAATTTCATCCAAGAATTCATCTATGATTGGCATAGGAAATTTATTTTTAACAGTGATAGAATTTAATTTTCTGTAATCCACACAGAATCTCCAGGTACCATCCTTCTTTTTCACCAACAGTACCGGCGAAGCAAATGGGCTTAAACTAGGAACAATTGTTTCATTCTGCAACATTTCTTGTACTTGTCTTTCAATTTCATTCTTTTGATCCGGTGAATACCTGTAAGGTCTAGTGTTTACTGGAGCAAAACCAGGTAACAGAGATATTGAGTGATCATAAGTCCTTGATGGTGGTAAGGAGAAGGGATTCTTGAATATTTCACTGAACTTATGGATCAGTTTCTGGATGCCTGAAGGAATGCCATCCATAAGATACAACCCATAAGATGATGGTGGTGGATATACAGGTTCAACCATAACCATTGCCCACAAATCATTTCCTTTACTAAGTTTCAGAACTTGTTCCCCAGAAATTTCCAACAGTTCTTTCTCAGGTTCAGAGACTTGAAGGCCTTGTAATTTGATTAACTGTCCCTTATACTGGAACTCAATCCATTTTAGAAGCCAGTCACAAGTCATGGGTCTAAACTGTTCTAGCCAGTCAATGCCAAGAATCAGATCATATGCACCTATGTCAAGATTCTTTCACATCAGTACTGAATGTATGTCCTTGCAGTCACCATTCAAAATTTTTGACCTCTTTTGTACAAGAAAGAGTCTGCCCATTTGCTACTCTCACAGCCATATGCCTAATGTCAGAGGTAGTGCAATCAACACGAGATACAATATTAGAGTTCAGGAATGAGTGAGAACTCCCAGAGTCAAGCAAGATTAACATAACTTAATTCTGAACAAGAGCTCTGAATTGAATAGCCTTGTGTTTCTGCTTGCCAGAAAGAGCATTCATAGAGATATAACAATCAGCCTCTTCAGTGTAATAGACTTGAGGTTGTTCTAGTGCATCAAGGATTTCATCAGTGAGAAAACCGCCACCATCAGAAGAGTCTCCCCATAATACCTGCAGCTGAGCAGTAGTACTGGCACATTTGTGACCAGGAATGAACTTATCACCACACTTGAAACACAAGTTATTAGCTCTTCTAAATTCTTTGAGCTGCCTAGCTTTCCACAGCTCATTTGCTGCGAATGAATTCTTAGCTTCAGTTTTGCCAGAACTAGCAGCAGAATATTTATAATTCCCTTTACCAGTAGATTTCTTCTGATTTTCTAAGAACAACTCATGCATGGCATCCAAATTAGTAGCCTTGGCAACAGTGTCAGGTAACTGTAACTGAACAGTTCCTCTGAGCTCCTCTTTTAAGCCCAACAGAAAACGAGATACCATCATAGTTTCACTAACATAGCCTTCATACAAGCGAATATGATAAACTAATTGCTCAAAGGAAGTTCTGAACTCAGCTACAGAACCTGTTTGCTTCAAAGTTAACAGTTCCATGGTTTTTACTGTGTGAGTGTTCACAGAAAACTCAGCAGTGACTGCCTGAGCAAACTGTTCCCAGGTTTGAAATGCAACAGTATGCTTATACGATTGGTACCAGTGTGCTGCCCTATCCACCATATGCAACGATGCAGCAGTAACACGAAATGAAGCTGGCACTTGATATAACAGGAAAAATGAATAGCACTTATCGAGCCAAATGGCAGGATCGCTGCCATCAAATCTAGGGAAATCCATCTTTGGCATCCAGTTTCTTTTGTTTTCACCAGAACGTCTATCTCCACATGCACAAGTCCAGAAGTACCAGCGAAAGGAACAGGATGAGTAGGTGGGATTTTAACCTGCTCTGGTAAGAGCGGAGGAGAAGCAGAGCCTGTTGGAGAAGCGGTTGATGCAGAAGCCTTCGCGAATTCCTCCAGAGATGGTGTTGAGTCCGGATCTGGCATGGATCCGATGAGACTAGAGTCGTCCTTCGCAGAAGGACCACCACGAGGCAGCTTCAAATGTCGAGCCACCTGAATTTGCTCTTGTTGAAGTAGAGTGATGGAGGTCATCGATAGGTCCAACTTCGTCTTCAATCTTCCAATATCATCAGTGCATGCGCCCACCTTGAGATCCACCGCATCAAGCTTCGTCGTCAGCTTGTCGATCGCTTCCAGAATTTTCTTCTCCGATTTAGACATTTGGGCGACCAGATAGCGGGCTTGAGGACCTGGATTGTAAGCCACGATGTGACTCCCTCCTCCAAGCCGATCCAACTCAGGTAGCGAATTTACGGCAACCGTATGAACGATTACCACCTTTTCCGAAAATTTGACGGATCAAAGCCGAGAGAATAACGAGAGAGAAACACCCAAAATCCTGGCTCTGATACCAATGTTATATCCAGAACAAACAGAGAGAAGAAAACAACGGAGAAATCAATCAAGAAGGCAAAACAATTCGATGGCAGGGTAATTCACTTCCATAGATAACTTTGAATCCGATACAGGAGAAGTTTTAGGTGGAGAAAGAGAAGAATTAAAGGTTCGAGAGGAGAGAAGCAGATAGAGGCAGAGGCAGACTCAATCAACCAAACTACCCTCTCTTGCACAGCACTCCGTTACATATAGCCGGCGCGCAGGCTCGGCAAGTAAAAATGATCATGCTTCTTTCTCCGGCCTAAGGCCCACTGGTTTAGGCGCCAAAGTTCCCGCCATCTCCTGCTGGGCCACACCTTCCTCCTGGGCTTCAGATGATGGAGCCCTGTAGCCTGTCGCGCTGTTGTCGACAGCCGCGACAAGATCATCTCTGCCAGACAGCCAGTAGCCCAATTAACTCGCCTGCTACAGAGAACCCATTGGCATCGTTCATCAAAGATTAGTTGATTCGTACTACCTCATAGCCTGTGATGTAAGCGGAACATCCCTGTTGTCTCTGAATTCTGAGACTGTTTTTACTCAGGTTAAGATCATGTCAATGGTTCTAGCAAAAAGAAAAAGAAAAAAACATGTGAATGGAACGTCATGTCTCCCAGTTACTTTGAAATTGCGAATCACCGAGCGTGCAACATTAGGGATCAAGAGGAAAGATTACATTGTCTCACAGTATGATTTGTACCGACATTTGTGTGAAATCTTGAAATCAAACAGTCCCTGCCCCTTGTTACCCAATATAAAACCATAAATATCTGGACTTGATGCACGTGATCACATCCATGACCTGGTTCAACGACCATTATATGCAAAGGCCCTTCCACATTGTTAGGTGCCTCACCAATTAGACCATACAATCATTATAAATAAACTGTATTAAATGAATCAGACACATGGCAAAAATGAGTTGCAATAGAGTTATGCAGACGATATACTCCCAAAGAACCTCTCTTGCACATTGAAGTGGATAATGTTACATTACATGGATACAGATTGTAAACTTGTACAGACAGACAACTGGTGCTTCATTACAGACTTCAAATCGTCGAATTCTGTGTGCCCGTTATGGAAGGAACGAAGAGCAAAGGCCACAATCAAGGTTCAAACTTGGAACCTGAACTCTAAACCATAAGCGTTTCTTCGGTCTTTAGAAGTCAGTAGAAGTATGTCAGCCTGTCACCTAACGCTGGAGTATGTGATGAATTCCCGGGAAGTAAAATGGAATGGTTGGCGGGGAACAGGGTTCCTGAAAACAACAGAAGCCGCAAGAATGAAGGCTTCAAAAGAGCAATAGCAAGTTCGATCAAGGTCATATAGCCACACGTATTATACAGTCCTACATTAGCTCTTTTGTAAGCTACAAATCATCTTCTGAATACATTGCACAATGCATGGCTTTTACATTTTCTGCACAGCTAATATCCAAAATCGCAAAACATATGCTCTTGTAAAAAGAAATCAATAGATATATAGTTGGGTGCTTGTATGGTATCCAACTTACGGGCGTGGACCATATATCTTGATCTGTCGGATATGAGTGTCCCTACCATTCAGGTGATTAGACAAAACTGCAATTTGCAGCATAAATGTATGAATGAACGTTTCTCTGCACACATATGTCAAAGAAAACTGTTACATAATGGCCTGCATTACAGCCGTACAAATAAGCAGTATAAGGTTTGGACAGAATAATTCCGGCAGTAATTTACTGAAATAGTTTCAATTCCTGAGATATTAAAATGGCAGCATTCTTGAAGCATTCCAGTAGATAAATTATTTTTATTATTTTGAGTACTCGTGGCCAAATTGTGTGGTCCAATAGTAACAGATAAACCTGAAATGATATCTAATATTTTCAAGTCTTGGTTAAATATTCAGACATAAGAACAACACAATTGTATCAGCATCACGCTTATGAGCCCTATAATGTTGGTTTCAGACTTCACACACGCTTATGGACCCTAAAATGCTGGTTTCAGCCTGCATAAATGCAACTTACAAAGCCCTCCCACATGTCTAAATCTCTGAATGGATTTAATTTGTGTGGAGCTTCTAGAACCTAAATGCTTAAGCATGAGCTGGTAATGTCAGTTACACTCTGGGTACCAGGATTCACTTGAAAAAGGACATCCTAGAGGTTAGAAACCATAATGTACTCTTGCATTGCACATCCAGTTTTGAATTCTGGGATTGAATTACATGAAAATACATACCGTGGATCAGCTCCAGACAGTGATATATGCACCCACCCAACTGGCTTTGCAAGCTCCACAATTTTAATTTCCTGGGTTCAATAGAAAAATTATGGAACATTATTGTCACTCAGAATGGATCAGGTCTGCACTGAGAAAAAAGTCAGGTCCTATCTGCGTCTCTATCCGTAAAACTGGCAATGAAATACAAAAAGGGAGAACAATTATAATCCAACATCAGATTCAATTTAACATGTGATGAACTACAGATCCTCATGCAGATTTTTGAAAGCAATCGTCATCAGATATCATGTGGTTGACCTTTAGATTCAGAAACACCACACGCACACCATAAAAGAACATAATACAGTTTCTTGAAGTGACTTCTCATGGCAAAAGAGTACCTTGAGATTGTGGAAGCCATCTCCAGCCCGAATGGAGATCTTGCTTGGCGTGTAGCTCTCGTCGAGCTTGAAATCCACATAGAGCACAACAAGCTGAGGCAACACAGTGTAGCATCAGAATGACAGAAAAGAAGAAAAATAAAGCTCCGTCTTCACGAATCAAACTACCCAAATGGTGTAGCATCTCCAACTCACGCACCTGCAGCTGAACCTTCTTCTGGAACTGGATATTCACCAAGTGCGGCTGCGCGCCGTCCGACCTGACAGAAATCACAAACCCAAATTAGCTTGTGGTCCTAGTTACTCCCACGAAAAAAGATCAAAATTTTCGACTAGGGGGTGGTCGCCACTGACTGCCAGTAGGTGTCGAGGTTATCGTCGCGGAGGGCCGCGACGCCGTTGCCGGCCTTGCAGGAGCTGACGCTCCAGGCGGCCGTCTTCGCCATCTCCCGCATGTCCGCATCCACCGACAGCTCCGGGCTGCCCTTCAGTCGCCCCGCGGCCGGCGGCGCTCCCGCCGCCGGGGTCGCCGCGGCTTCCTCGTCGCCGTCGGATTCCATCGCCGCGGTTCGGGTGGAAAGAAGTTGGGGGAAGATTTGGGATTTTGGACGGGCTGTGCGGGAAGGCAAAGCGGAAAGATGGAAAATGAAGCAAGACGGCCCGGCCCAGCTTTTCCTGATGGTTCAAGGCTGGGCCCGTAACAGGACCACAATTTCTTTACTTTTTCCGCGGTAAATAAAAGGCACTGGAAATAGCTTCCTTTTTTTGAAGAAAAAGAGGAAGGACAAGAAGTGCCCTGAAAATACTAAACTGTGAAATTTATGGATGGGACTATTTTTTGATGAACTTTGAAACTACAGCACTACTTATGTGCCTTAAAGAAATATGGCATCAAGAGCATAGCCAACCTGATAGTCATCTAAAATTTGCAGACCAAGAACAGGTTGCCAGTCAGCCACACATGACTCGTGCTACGTGCAACACTGTTCTTAGCTGACATGTATCTATAGTCATCAGCTAAACTCTAAATCTTCAGGCCCATTTTGTCCCCTCCGTCACTCATCAAATTGCCAAAGGCGACAGAGAAGAGACATTAATAGAAAAATAGGAGCAAAAAAACAAGCACCAGACAGGGGCATGGAAGAATAGCTTTTCAGCAGATAATGTGCCCTGATATGATGATATCCCCTGTTGTTTTCATCATCTGGTATCTCCTAAAGCTGGCGACGATATCTTATCGCCGGGCAGACATCTCTGTAGCCGCCGAGACGAAAGATCCGACTCGGCAGCAGATGCTTATCGCCCCGCACAGCGGCAGCAGCAGCTCCGCAAAGCCAGCGGCCTGCACGGCGTGTGGCCAGCAGCGCCTCGTCTCGTCGATCAAAGATTCGTTCACTGGAGAAGAAATTTCTCAACAAAGCTTGCTCACACCTGCATAAAATGCAGGGGAGATTCTCCAACGGAGGAGCACACTTGTAAGCTGAAAATGTTCTTGTTCGTAGTTTGAATTCTCAGTTCGTGCAGTCGAATTCATCAGCTGCTGATCGAGGAAAAGCCACGCCTCTTTTGGTTGCTGCATGGATTCTTCAGAAACCAACGTACGGTTCTGAATAATTCAGGGTACAAGTTAACAGTGGCGCGGGCAAGAATCCTGGACAATTATTGTGGAGTCTTTGACCTGCTTTACTGTGTAAAGTTCGATTTCGATATGAGTCGCATGCAGTGGATTCTCACAGCTTTTCACGCAACAGTACCAGCAGTCCCTTGGCCGACAGAGGAACAACAGGCCACTTCAGAATTCAGACTACAGGGTAGCCGATGGCTGTTGCCGTTACAGAAATGATAAGGATTCCATTTGCAGCTGAAGAATCTGCATCACGGCATGCAGGTTGCTTCGATTCAATTCAATTAAATTCCAGCTTGGCATGGCACATATTCTTGACCGCAGTTGTCAGAATCTGGCGCCTGAGGAGACCCCAAGTTGTGTGATAATTTTGATTTGAGAGGAGCAACGCGTATCCTGCATATCATTCCCTCTCGGTGGATGGATCTTAGAATTCCACACACCTAGGGAGCATCGTATATATGTGGTCTTTTGTTCCCGAGTGCTTTTCAGAGTATCATGCAAGGCGCTCACGAAATCAATACACGACCAACTAGTGTTATGAATGAATCTAAACGAGTAATTTTACCTTCCTTTCGAAATAAGAAAAAACAAAAACTGTGCCGCTTACTTTCCGGAGAATATGCACAACTGATGGGGAACGCAAGGAAACCTGTAAGCTGTTTTCAGCTTATCAATGTTGAACAATACACAAGAGCTTGGGATTCCTATTCATCACGAAAAGATCAGTTCTAGGCTGTCAATTTGCATAAGCTTACAGCCCTAAAAAAAACATAAGCTTACACAGATATTTTCAACAAAAAAAGAGAGGATGAGATCGATCAAAATATTTTCTGAAATTAATTATGTACCCTTTAAAAAGGAGGGGAAACGGTAAATCTCACTTTAGTATTCTAAATGGCTCCAATATTTGAATTTTATCCACTCAGATTTGTGTCATGTTTTTGCTCTAGAGATGTCGAGTACCAAGATTTTTTTAAAAAAAAACTTCATATGTTTTAGGGCCTCTCAACGCTTGATTTTTTGTTCAAGGTATAACTATAGATAATGTACACATGAATTACAATATCTTCGTTTTGTGTAATTTTGGGGCGGTTTTAAAAACACTAGATATTTTTAAATATAAAGTTGGATTTAATTGAACAATATAGACTAGATTACACTACACCTAGCTAAAGTTAGATCTTTTATGTTTGGATAGGCCTTCCATAGTATAGCTTGTGTTGAACAGTACCCTGATAAACTGATTAGGTAATTGTGATGCTACAAGAGGCAATAAAAAAGCATAGACAAATGAAAATTAGTTACTAAGTAGGTTCAGAGCTTTGATACGCCATCATCAGGGCGGTGCCATGTATGCAAGCGTAAGAGCTCTGATAAACCCCCATTTCTTTTCTTCTTTCTTTCCTTCCGATTAATTTCAGCTCGTAATTAACACCTCCACACTAGCTACGCAACATGCAAGCGATCTAACATGAAAATATTCCAATATATCTCTCTAATGCGTCGCTGGGATCATGTCGCCCGCACGAACGGCTGGCAGATGACAAAACATGTGATGCGTGCGTCATCTAGTTCTTCTGCCAGCAGCTGTGGGTGCTTTTGTTCCGACCGTGACGAGCAGTGCATGCATGCGCTCGCTGCTATATATACCCTCATCCGGCGAGTTAGTTTAGACATCCTCGTCGGTAGCCATCCTCTTGTAAATTATACTCCAGCTAGCACCACACAACTGCCTAAGCACGCACAGTCAGCTCGATCGGCGATCTTCGAGCTCGTTCCAAATCGAGCAATGGCTTCCGGGGGATCCAACAAGGGCTCGTGGACGCAGCGGCAGAACAAGCAGTTCGAGTGCGCCCTGGCCGTGTACGACAAGGACACGCCGGACCGGTGGAGCAACGTGTCGCGCTACATGGGCGGCGCCAAGTCGCCCGACGAGGTGCGCCGCCACTTCGAGCAGCTCGTCGAGGACGTGGCGCACATCGAGGCCGGCCGCGTCCCCTTCCCATGCTACGGCAGCAGCGTCGGCAGCTTCCCGCCGGCGCCCCGGCCCCGC
>LAPY01001680.1:63627-74432 GCA_000970635.1 Eragrostis tef
GCGCGCCCTCGACGCCGCCGCCAGGTACTTAATTAGCTTGCACTCCCGTTTCGAACTAACTAGCTAGATTTGTTGCCCTGGTTAACGACATCGATCATTTCGAGAACTCAACGTATTATGTTGTTGCCGACTTGCCGTAGCTGGTTGATGGGTAGAGCTCCAGCTAGCGCATGCATGTGTCGCCCGGTCGATGCGTGCATGCATGCATGTTGCGATATTTTAACACTCTCGCGTGGCTGTGGGTGTGGCTTTGGTGCACACTGATACACAGCATACAGTAGTAGAGGTTGCGAGAGGAGTCACATGAGATCTAATCCTGATGCATGGCTCATGTGCTTAAGAGGGATGGCATACGTTGCTGCCACCGCAGTGATAAGCTTTATTATTGTTCAGATATGTAGATAGATCATGGATAGCCGTTCAAAGTAGACGCAGCGTGTTGAGCCACCCACTGCGTACGAGTATATACGACAGACTAGCGAGGCGACTTGCATGATGCATTATTGTTTCGCAACAGCCTAACTGTTAACAGTGATGAACGTACTCATGCATGCATCTTAAATATTTCGTGTATTAGTTATTCGTTGACTGCAGATCAAAGTATCTCTTTTTTTATTTGCAGATCAAAGTATCTGAAGTATCAGTGATCAAGAAATATTAGTGACACGGAGAGCGAGGCCAGATTCCTGTGCCACTCTGATGAAGTTATACATGTATATTCATGTATGCAATGAAATATATACAGATGGCGGGCCCACGAAGCGAATTATGTTGCTCTTGATCTACCGATCAGCATTGCTCTATGATGGTTGAGAAAAAAGGCTACAAAGAAAGATATGATAAAGGAAAATAATAGGGCTGCTAAGCTAAGAAAATCTTGTGCAGTAAATTAGCTAATTAGTAGTCTGCTCTTGATTTATCGATCAGTAATGCTCTAGGATATGTGTGTTATGTACAATCGCGTTATGCTAAAAATCAATGTCCATTCGTCACTGATGTTGTTGTGCTGTCATATGCGCTCCGTTGTTTATCTTCGTAATTGCAAAAAAAATCATTGTCATGTTAACTGATGAAATGTGCTTGGCCATACATACGCACATTTATATGTAGTTCATCAACCCAGACAGTATTGTAACGTACATGTGCCTAAAATGTGAAATGGCAAAGTATTGCACGCCCTTGAATCCGAGTGAAACCTGTATATAATTAGTGGCCTGCAGAATGATGGTAAGCCATGATGAAAGAGCAGCGCGCTTGGCCTGCTCATTGGTTCGAAATTTTTTTTTGGCAAACCATGCATCCAACATATACTCCGTTCTCGATGGTCACAATAATACACTTTTTATACCCGTGGCGGTAGCACACATCCACCATGTTCTCACATCGTTTACTTTTCTTACGCATCGGCTAGAGATCGATTTACTTCAAATGGCAAAGAGAAGCTCTTTATTTTATTTTATTTTTTAAAAAGATGGAGAATAGAATCATACTGATCACATCATCACCAAATGACTCCAAGGATATATCTTGGCTTTATGAAACAAGTGTGTATAATAATTTCGCGTTCTTGCATATTCTAATCCATATGTTAATGTGACTGCCTAATTTTGGTTTCAACAAGGATGGACCTGAACTCAACCTCAGCAGCTTGTACTCTGTCCTATAACGATCAGTAACTTATGCATGGATTCATGTTTTTTTTAAAAAAAAATTCAGAGTACTGAGCGGACATCAATTTGTGTCATTTGCATGTTGTTATTATTTTTCTACATATCAGTATCTGAAATTTGAAGTATACTTCATCCTATATGTTTCAAAACAAATTAATTATAGCATGCTTTGTATGATAGAGATCCACAGATAATGCTCTGCATTTTCTTTCTTTCTTTTTCTTTGAGTTCTATTTGCTCAATTTAGAAAAAGGGCGGGTTGCCTGAGGTTCCTGAATCGCCTAAAGTCAGGAACACATCAGAAGCAGCCGCAGCACACACCAAGGCAGGGGAATCACCTTTCACTAGATTACAGAAAATCGTTTATTCTTCTCACTGCCTTCAAAATTAGTAACCATGGAAAATTATTTAGTACCAATTGTCAGAGTCGTGCACAAAAAGGCTGGAGCTAGATTGGTCGATATTATTCCCTTGATAAAAAGCAAGATATATATGCCCAGCGACGATCTTATTACCACACACCCCCTTTCTAGTGATGGAATCCAAATCTTTGCATGCAACTAGCTATTGGGAGACAGCGATAGAAAGTTCTGAAACAAATAATTATATATATACTCTCGCTGACATCCAGGATTTTGGAACTCAGAGGAACTCAGCTAGCCATTCAAGCAAACCGTATTATGGGCGTCCCGAACGTATGATCTGCTGATCAGTGATCAGCTCGTGTACGCGGATCAGTATTTTCATCAGACGCAGGCTGCAGGAAGCTGAACCAGTAGCTAACACATGGTGCAAGCTACTGCTAGAATATATAATCAGCGTCATTCAGGAATCTACGCGCGCGCATGCACACACGGGAGAGCCGGAGAGGCAGTGAATCTTTGGTCAAGAGGGCAATGGAACAAATGCCAAGTTGAATCGCGACGTGACCGGAGAGCGAAGAGATAGAAAGCTAGATCCCCACTTCCCGGGGACAGAAATCTTTGTTCCTTTCCTTCCTCGCTCGCGGTAGTGGCTGGCCGTTACCAACACATGCCCTCTGCATATATTTTCTTCTTTCCTCACTCAATGGACAGAATCCAAGCTGCACCTTCACTCCCCATGAGGCCGCGACGCCTATAAGTAGCGCCCCTTGCCATACCGTCTCCTCTCATCAGCTTATAGCTTTCTAGCTTCCTCTCGAGTGATCTCAAAGCTCGATCAGCTCAGGCCTAGTAAGGAACAAGAAGAAATGGCGTCTCTGTCGATGACGAGCTCTGCAGTGCGGGCGCAGTGGACGCCGAAGCAGAACAAGCTGTTCGAGCAGGCGCTGGCCGTGTACGACAAGGACACGCCCGACCGGTGGAGCAACATCGCCCGCGCCGTCGGCGGCAAGTCGGCGGAGGAGGTCCGGCGCTACTACGAGCTGCTGGTGGAGGACGTGAAGCACATCGAGTCCGGCAAGGTGCCCTTCCCCGCCTACCGCTGCCCCGCCGGCGCCGGCGGACCCCTCGGCTACGAAGCCGACAGGTACTTACTCCTACTCCGTGATAACAGCGCAGAACGATGATAATAGGATCTGCCTCAAATTTCCTGATGATGAACTGAGCAAATGATTTTTAAGGCGGAGGAGGTCCGCCGCTACTACGAGCTGCTGGTGGAGGACGTGAAGCACATCGAGTCCGGCAAGGTGCCCTTCCCCGCCTACCGCTGCCCCGCCGGCGCCGGCGGACCCCTCGGCTACGAAGCCGACAGGTACTTACTCCTACTCCGTGATAACAGCGCAGAACGATGATAATAGGATCTGCCTCAAATTTCCTGATGATGAACTGAGCAAATGATTTTTAATCTCTGCAGGCTGAAGCATCTGAGGATCTAGGAGGAGTACAGAGGATGATGTTCGAGAAGAGGCTGCGCACGTGTATATATGATGGGGACAATATGCATGGTCCACGCTACGCAAGTACGAATCAGATGCATGCATGTTAGTAGCTCATTAATAATTACTAGTAGCAGTTAGTAGATGGCCTTTTATGCGAGTTTGATCGATCGATCGATCGATCTCCCTACATGTCCTATGTACTTGTATGTTTTTATGTCCAAGCTGCACCTATGTGTACCATATTGATCAATCAAGAAAATACCAAGTGATTATTAGCTAACACATTTCTTACCTTGTGCTTCACTGCTTTGGATGTTTATTTATCAGTGACGGGCTAAATTCTGCGAAGATAATTCTTTAAAAAAAAAGCTGCGAAGATGAATTCTTGGCAGGCCAGTCAATTTACAACGTGGGCCGTACGTGCACAGCTCTTTGGAAGCATTGAGGCCGTAGGCCGTATGAGTGGTACCCCGCCCAACTTCAGGCCCAAAGAGGCCCAAACGCCTAGCCCACCGCCGGTCGCGTTGCGGTGAGAGAGAGCCCGACGCCGGCAACTCGCGCGGCAAAACCCCGGTTTTCCCCGCCGGCCTCTCGCAGTTTCCCTCGCGCGCTCTCCGTCCGATTCGTCGGCGAACCACCCGTCCACCGCTTCCCCACCGTCACACGCCACCTCTGTGCTCTCGGGGACTGCGCCCGCGGGCTCGGAGTCAGCCTCGGCACCCCGCACCGCGGCGACATCTCACGCCGCCGCTGCAATCAACCCCGAACCTAGCAAGCCCCTCGCCGAGGCGATCTGATTCGATCTCCGGTTGAGTAAACTGTGCCGCCCCGGCGCCCCGTGAGCGGGCCGGGACGCTTCCTCCTCGGCTCCTCGGCCAACCAGGTGAATTCGTCATACATATCGTCGTCCTCGCTAATTTGTTGCCCGCCTTTGATTTGTTTGGGTGCACTAGATAATCGCATCGTAGTGCGAGGCGTGTTTGGGTTGGTCAATCTGTTGATTATGGAAGCAGAAATGATGTTTTGTAGGTTTATCCATTCTGGTGGTGGTCGTTGATTCAGTTGATCTCTCGTTATTCTTCCGCGATTCCCCATGGGTTTAGCGGTTCTTCCCTTAGGGTTAGGGGATAAATTAGTGTGCAGAGTGGCCTAGTAATGCTATGTTCTGCTGAATTAGATCAGTTAAGGCGCGGATTGCTTGCTTGCAATATCTTGTTTATCAGTGATAATCGGGGCTACCGATTGGCTTTCTTATAGGGGAGCCACGTGTGTTGTATTCGTTTTTTTTTGTTTTCGAGAATGTATGTGTTGTATTCGGTTAGGATAGGAAGCATGACCACTCGGTTGCTTTTTGCAGGATGGTGTGGGTGTGGCAGGCAGGTTGACATCTCTTAGGCATGAGCGTTGTTGTCACCTCGCATTCGGACTACATCAGTTGAAGTTCAGAAATCAGTTATGCTAATCTCAGACGAAGAGTTTGAGGTGAGGCGAAGTATCCAGTTAACAGTATTGCATTTTATTATCACGGAATTAAGTGGTTTCCAGCACGTTGGTTTGGTCAGTATTGTTTTCCACATGAACTGTTCCAGTATGAGTAGGACTTGGGGAATAAAAGGTCTAGTGCTGTCTCTGCTCATGTGAATTGCATCAGAGGTTTCAATCATGCTGAATTTTCATATCTAGGAACTCTTTCTAAGTTGATCTTGTAAACTCCTAGAAAGTTTATCGCCTTCGGTGGAACCTTGGTCTCTAATGGTTAGATTTATATATTCTCCTCTAATTTTCTGTAAGGCAGCATCATAAACTAATGATTACCCTATAACCAAGGAGCTGGTTTTATGGGGCTATGTTCATTGGGTGTACAGAAGTAACCATGGGTTGTTGACACACTGTCGCATTATTACTTATACTGGTTTCTTACGTATTACACAGTTATGTTGATTTTTGGGCTGGCTCACACTTGTCAAAGTGAAATTATGCACAACAAAAAGGTACAGTTCAATCATGTTTGAAGTATGAACACTGAATTATCTAATGCATATATTTGTTTGCTTATTGTTGTATGTGGTTGTTTCCGCACATGCAAAGAAGCAGCACTTGAATATCGAAAAAATAAATATAAAATCAGGTGGACATCGCTTCCTCGGTGGCCTTTTTTTGCATGCAAATTCCATTCTCATCCTTAAGCAATCATTTTAAGAATGAACTCCTATGAAATATATCTCTTTTGCGTCGCTAGATTTTTTTTCATGTTGGTTTGATCCCTCTGTGTCCAGCTTCTTAATTTTGTTTTGAAGATTTTTGAGCTGCTTTGTACATGAAACAATTAAAGAAAACACTTATTTGATAGTGGTTGTGAGGGAACTCTTAGTTACAGTGTTACATCATCTCATGCGCCTGTGACCCTGCATATACTTGGTTTACTATATATGCACAATTAGTCACCTTTTAATGAAGCTCCCAGGTTGTAACCATGCAGGTATCCATGTTTGGGGCAAGGGCGCATTTATTCGCTTAGATATATTCTTCAATTTAACATCTCAGATGCATAGCTCTGTCCATGACATGCAGGTACCTTTTCTAATTTTTTTTAATTCAAAATGCCCACATTTGCTTAGAGAGTTTAGTGAATTAGATCTGCTTATATAGTTAGATAAAATATATATTCTATATTTTTCTTTTTAAAATTAGAAAAGTACACATATTACTTTCTTCGAGTATGGCTGCATAAACCTTTCCCAGACCGTTCACTGTATTTTGGTTGGAAAAATATTTATCTTATCTTTTAAAGATATAGAACGAACAGCTTGGACCTGTATTGTTTATCCCGAATTCTAGATCTCGTTATCGAATTGAAATGCTTTTCGCTATGATTACTGTAAACTGAATAAATCTTGCATCGAAATATACAATAGGCAATCTCATTGCTTCATTATCTTCTTTCCATTTCCAGTCAATAGAACTGTTCGCAATCCATGTTATTGCCATTTTCTTTTCATGATGGATGTTTTCTTCTCCTTTTGTTTTTGGCGTAGGAACCGACAAAGATTTCCACGTGTATAACTCAGTTATCCTAGTCAATAAAGTGTTGAATTGCTTGTAAAGGCTATACACAGTTCCGCAGTACGTCACGGATTCACTAGCAAACTTCCATCAGATGACACCATGATAGCTGTGTTTGAAAGTCCGCCCATGTAGAAACGTTGTCTAATAGGAGAGAGCAAAAGATCTCGGTAATTCCAAACCTCATAAACTAGGTTTTTCGAACCTCTACTTTAGAACTCTGTCATAGACATCATCCTACCTTGTGAGGTTAATGTTTCAGATAGACAATAATCCAGTCCAACTTGCATGATAGGGCCATGATCATCTTCTGCTCTGGCTTCGGTTCAATTTCCTGTGACATGGCCGGTTGAAAGCTGCCAGGTACAAACACAACATCCCCAAAACCTGCCAGACATGTTCCATTCTGACACGCGTCATATGACCTTCTGTTCATGGAAAGATTAATCATCCGGGCTTGCACACCACAAGCTGCGGGAATCGGATCATAAATACGTAAACACTGTCTGTAAGTGCAGTACATCACTGGAGCACGTTGCAATTAACAAAGCTGCTGTTTTTGGCTAGAGTTCGACCACATGGTCTGCTACTGTAGTACGAAAGCCTTTCTGGTCATGCCCTTAGCGTAGGTATGCTCAGGTAAGCAAATGGCCCATGGGTCACACTAGTGGCTTAGAGTTCAATTAGGTACCCTCATCAAAATCTAGTGAATGCCTTGCATTTGATCTTTTGATAGTTGTTTAAATTTTTTGTCGAGTGGTTAGTTGCCTTGCCTAGGCAGCTCAGCGTGCATGATCTGGGTGCAAGGGGGTGTTCTTTAATGCCTTTCTAGGAACAGCTAAAATCCATATACTATTACCTTCTACTCATGAAGATTATATTTTGTTGAAAGGCCTTATAATTTTTTTTTTGAAAGGCCAAGATTAGAATCTTTCTACGAGAGGATGCATGGCCTGTTGTTATAGTTGTAGTCAGAGAGTATTAGTTTAAGTTTGGAAAGGATGATATCAGCATCTACTAAAAATATTTGAATCTTGAAAGTTTGAGCGGTATTGGGTATGATTAGTCTGCACGTTGCTTAGGGACTTGGAGCCACAAGGATTGGTTAGTAATAGTTTTTCAGTTGTCTAATGCCAACTTGAGCTTAGCCGATCTTTGCTCTTTGTTGTGGGAACATGACCAGATCCTATATTTCTTTCGACAGATTCATTAGATCATATTTAAACAAGGAACCTTGTTTTTTTCCTGGAAAATATCTGTAAAGGGCTCAACAAGGTACTCCTTTTTTGTGGCTATCGATTGTGTAGTTCTTTTCACCGAAAATGAAACTACTAAAAATCTCTCCTGGTTTATTTCTATGTGGAGTTTATGTTACCGCAATGTTAGTGAAAGTGTGTGGTGTGGTGCCGTGGTGGTGGCTGAACTGTTGTTCACAACTCCCGTGGCTTTATTTAGTAGGAGTACAAAGTTTGCTGTTCACGAGGGGCATTTGGCTGCTCGCAAATAAGATGGGTGTGCTTCCAGATATTTGGTTGCGCGGTTAACTGTACTTACTTTGGCTTCATTGTGTCAGTAGAACAGTTGATTAGGTTTGCATTATGTTGTCAGCCTCTTAGCCCATCCACCATAAAGCAAGTTTGTCTGAAACCGATGGAACGGAACCTGCCAGAAAGGCAGCAAACAGCTCTGCTAATAGTACCACAGTATTAGG
Source organism: Eragrostis tef (assembly GCA_000970635.1). Taxonomy (NCBI): domain Eukaryota; kingdom Viridiplantae; phylum Streptophyta; class Magnoliopsida; order Poales; family Poaceae; genus Eragrostis; species Eragrostis tef. The sequence goes on from LAPY01001680.1 coordinate 71,933, forward strand.
TTTATACAAGCAATCACACACCACGGCTTGAATAGTTCAACCTCTTGGGTTACTATCAATTAGACCTGTCAGAAGAGCGTATGAAAAGACAAAACGATCAGAACTGATAAGACTGATCATTCAGTAGCACCATGATGGCTTAAAGTTCAACAATTGCTGCAGAAGTCCAGGAGCACCCCATGCTTTGTCATACGACTAATCTATTTCTAAAGGTGCAAATTACAAACATTTCAGCTGTACTTGATTTTGTAAGTGAAGTCAAAATATACTTTAATTAAATTTGCCAGAGGGAGGATGAATGATAAATTATTTATCTATTTCTTCTGATGAAAGTTAATTTGTGCGATCAAGACATGAGCTATCAAATTGACCTGAATTTTGGTGTAACATGCATGCCAAACTTCACATTTTGTATGCTTCCATTACGATGTTCCGTACATCTTTTGATATTTTGGAACAGTGCACTTTCATAATTTTTCTATAAATGCATCTTCTTGTTATTACTAAGAATATTTTTCTATCCAAAGGTCAGGGATCTGATCAGAGGGAGAAGCCAGCAAAACATGCATCTTGGCATATGGTCTTATTGATATGATGATATCTTCAGGAAGGTAAAGTCAAACACATCATAAATCAATGCTTACAAAGTCATGGCCCTATTGCGATAACAACACATTTAGCAAGCTGTCTGTGGCACAATCAGGAGGCTGGCATGTTATTAAGGCGCGAAAGCAGTCCTCATTAACTTAGTATATGCATGTTACCAAGCACAATTGCCATGTGGAAAAGGAGTCAGTCACTATGGCACATTATTAAAACTAGCTTAGCTCTTGGAAGTAAAACTGGATAGTTAATTGTGCTGCATCAAATTATGTTGTAAATTTTCATTTTATGGTACTATGGTAGTTGAATTTAAGTCCCTCATAAGTCGGCTCGCCTAATTGTTCTCGCAAGAACGTATGCTGCTGTTAGTAGAATTTAACGCGGAGAGAGAGAGAGATGAGCTACTGCTGCGTTGTTGTTGATTGCAACCGTTTTTAGGTACTAACATTTGACCTCAGTTCCTACCGTCAGTGGGGATCACCCAATGGCTAAGGAGTAAGGAGGCATGTTGACTTGATTCCAAAATTGCAGCTGGTAAGTCGTCAATTCTGTCCTGTTCACAGCTTGAACTTTCTCTGCTTAGTTGTTACTCAATACATTGGTTGATCATCTGTGTATACGATGCTTATTGGTATCATGTGTTCTTCACGTCCTTTTCAACTGGCTTGGCAAAGCTATCCAAATTTAGCAATTACCTTGGAAGAGAACTGGACCCAAAAATATTTGCTGGGCTCATCCAAAGGAGGATTGACTAGTGAAGGACATCAAGAACACAAATTCTTGTGATGCTAAGTTTCTCATTATCCCCTTTTTTCTGTTTCGCAATTTTTTTGGAGGGCATTCATTACATCCTTATCAGCCTCTCATTTTCTCATCTCTTTCAGCATGGGCCTCACAATTTCATGAAACGAAATCCTTTTCTATCCTTTACTTTCGTAGGAGTATGTATGATATAGATACGACAGAAGCCATGTGACAAGCCATGCCCCAAAAAATCCAGACCCGAAGCTCCAGTCCGCCATTAAAGGGATCAGGTGACTCTTAACTCCATGCATGTCAATAATGTGACGCATCTAGAGCCAAGTACAACTTAACTTGCGCAGCTCAACAGGGAAGTACACCTCCAATTGAATGGCTAAAAAACATAAAAGAATGAGCATTTGATGCAACCTGAATCTTTTTGCTGATAATAGAACTTCCATGCAAGCATTCTTCTCGGTTACTACTTCTATCCATATAGTATAATCCAGCATCCACTAAGAATTACTTGCCATGGAGGCCATTAGTTTATGCTTGGTTTTAAGCTTGAACTTCATGAAATTGCTGCATTGAGTTGATCTCCCAACTATGTGATAATAAACAAATTTGAGAACATTCGAAGTGGTTAATTAATCTTCTTGCCCCAGAGGTCAATTTCTAGGATAAAAATGTAGCTACAGGGCATGCAAATTGAATTGATCTCCCAACTAGGACCAGACGAAATCGAAGATAAGCAAGCAAGAATCATGAAGCAAATTAGAAGATGAAATGACTACAAAAAATGAAGGATAAGGTGAAAACAAAAACGGAAGGGAAGAAGAATGGATAGAGAGAGACCTCGCTTCCCTTCCTCCCTTGTTTAATCCCGCCTCTCTCGAATGCATAAAACTAATGAGGTGGGGGGGATTAAGCAAATGCTGGCGGAGCTGAGCCTTGTCTCCTCCCATGGCTACTGCTGCTGCTGCGGTTGCTGCTGCTGTTGGGATTGTTGCTCCTGCTGCGGTTGTTGCCTCCTGCTGATGTGCTTGTTGTTGTGCATCCAGACCTTGAAGACCTGGCGGCGCACGCCGACCTGCGCGCAGAACTGCTCCACCAGCGCCTCGTCCTGCTTCTGCATCCGCCACCCCAGCCGCTCCGC
>LAPY01001680.1:93476-105680 GCA_000970635.1 Eragrostis tef
GCAAATTTTGTCCATTGGTTTAGTATGACACAAAAATATGTTATACGTCAGTAATCAGTTGGCTTAGTTGCTAATTCTTTTGATAAAAAACAACATTCCTAACTATTTGATTAATTTGACATATTTTAGGCATTTTACCCTGTTCAATCCTGATACCTGCATTATTCTTTGTCCCTGAATCTCCAAGGTGGCTGGTAAGTGTTCCATGGTATTTATTTTTTCTCAAGATATAATAGCAGGACCTAAATGGAACGGGTTGCTATTTCAGGCAAAAATGGGGAAGACAGAAGATTTTGAATATTCACTTCAAGTTCTGAGAGGATTTCAGACAGACATCACTGCAGAGGCAAATGAAATAAAGGTAATCAATAGTACATACTTCAGCTTTTTTTTTTTTGAGACGGACTTCAGCTTTGTTGTCAATAGTACATCCTGCCCAGTCGTTAATTTTGAGCATTGTATTACACCGGTCAAGATGTCAGTGGACTGCTCTCAAGTAATATGGACTTGTTTGGAGATTTCTCTCATTTTGCAGCATAGTATAAATAGGAGATCTGAGTTACATAATTATACACCTTGTTTACAGAGATCAGTAGCATCATCAAGGAGGAGGACAACAATCCGCTTTGCAGATATCAAGCATAAGAGATATAGTGTTCCCCTTATGGTTAGTGGCCAGCTGTTAACTACTTTGAGGTTATGAATTGTTTTCAAATCTTTTGATTATGGGTTTAATTTTTAGATAGGAATTGGCCTGCTCGTACTGCAGCAACTAAGTGGTGTCAATGGCATTCTATTTTATGCTGGAAGTATATTCAAAGCTGCTGGTATATTCTCCTATTCTGAAGCAAACAAATGCTGATCTATATTGTTGCAATGTTTATTTTGGAACCCCCCAAAAATAAACCTCGGCAAGCCATACATGTGCAAACTCCCATGCCTTACACAAATCTGAATTCTCTTCCTGAACAGGTATTACCAACAGCAATCTAGCAACATGTGGTTTGGGGGCTGTTCAGGTACATTTCTCTTAGATAAATTTAATCTATGCTACTCGAAAAAAAGTTTGAGGAGATGCGGACTTGATATTGCATATTTGATGGGACCTTAAAATTTTAGGTGGTTGCTACTGGAGTGACAACCTGGTTGACAGACAAAGCTGGTCGACGGCTTCTTCTCATTGTCAGTTTCCATGTATTCATCTTCATTCTTTATTGGGCACGCTTATCCAATTATGTTAATCAAGTTGTTCGTTTCAGATCTCCACTACAGGGATGACCGTTACACTAGTTGTTGTTTCTGTTTCATTTTTTGTGAAGGTAATGTCACTTCAAAAAGTTCAATATTGACACGTTGTGGTTTGTAGAGAACTCTAATTATCTAGTTAATTGAATAGTTTTACTATGTTTCAAGATGCCATCATTCCTTAATGAAATGTCTGCTTCAATTCTGAAACAGGATAACATAACTGCTGGTTCTCATTTGTACTCTGTAATGAGTATGCTTTCGTTGGCTGGACTAGTGGTTAGTTACAGAACTTCAATATTTCTTTTCTGTCTTGTTGAGAGAAGGTTGTTTAAGGCCTTATCTTTTGCTACTCCAGGCATTTGTGATAGCATTTTCTCTTGGTTTGGGAGCCATTCCCTGGATCATAATGTCTGAGGTATGGTTTGCCCCTTCTCACTTGTAATATTAAACAGAACTTCAGTTCAATTGTTGCATGTGTTATCGTATCTTCATGCAAGTGTTATGACTGTCACTTGACACCCCTCGCCAACCTCCTCCGACACCTCAATTTGAAAGGCGAACTAACGTAATGCAATGACCCTTGTAGTCTACTAGTTGCTGATTTAGATTGTGCAGGAAACTGCATTCTTATTCACAATTATACTAGTTGCTTATTCAAACTGGATGACATTATTCTTATTCACAATTATACTGAGTACTAATTATTGAGCATTGTATTACACCGGTCAAGATGTCAGTGGACTGCTCTCAAGTAATATGGACTTGTTTGGAGATTTCTCTCATTTTGCAGCATAGTATAAATAGGAGATCTGAGTTACATAATTATACACCTTGTTTACAGAGATCAGTAGCATCATCAAGGAGGAGGACAACAATCCGCTTTGCAGATATCAAGCATAAGAGATATAGTGTTCCCCTTATGGTTAGTGGCCAGCTGTTAACTACTTTGAGGTTATGAATTGTTTTCAAATCTTTTGATTATGGGTTTAATTTTTAGATAGGAATTGGCCTGCTCGTACTGCAGCAACTAAGTGGTGTCAATGGCATTCTATTTTATGCTGGAAGTATATTCAAAGCTGCTGGTATATTCTCCTATTCTGAAGCAAACAAATGCTGATCTATATTGTTGCAATGTTTATTTTGGAACCCCCCAAAAATAAACCTCGGCAAGCCATACATGTGCAAACTCCCATGCCTTACACAAATCTGAATTCTCTTCCTGAACAGGTATTACCAACAGCAATCTAGCAACATGTGGTTTGGGGGCTGTTCAGGTACATTTCTCTTAGATAAATTTAATCTATGCTACTCGAAAAAAAGTTTGAGGAGATGCGGACTTGATATTGCATATTTGATGGGACCTTAACATTTTAGGTGGTTGCTACTGGAGTGACAACCTGGTTGACAGACAAAGCTGGTCGACGGCTTCTTCTCATTGTCAGTTTCCATCTATTCATCTTAATTCTTTATTGGGCACGCTTATCCAATTATGTTAATCAAGTTGTTCGTTTCAGATCTCCACTACAGGGATGACCGTTACACTAGTTGTTGTTTCTGTTTCATTTTTTGTGAAGGTAATGTCACTTCAAAAAGTTCAATATTGACACGTTGTGGTTTGTAGAGAACTCTAATTATCTAGTTAATTGAATAGTTTTACTATGTTTCAAGATGCCATCATTCCTTAATGAAATATCTGCTTCAATTCTGAAACAGGACAACATAACTGCTGGTTCTCATTTGTACTCTGTAATGAGTATGCTTTCGTTGGCTGGACTAGTGGTTAGTTACAGAACTTCAATATTTCTTTTCTGTCTTGTTGAGAGAAGGTTGTTTAAGGCCTTATCTTTTGCTACTCCAGGCATTTGTGATAGCATTTTCTCTTGGTTTGGGAGCCATTCCCTGGATCATAATGTCTGAGGTATGGTTTGCCCCTTCTCACTTGTAATATTAAACAGAACTTCAGTTCAATTGTTGCATGTGTTATCGTCTCTTCATGCAAGTGTTATGACTGTCACTTGACACACCTAGCCAACCTCCTCCGACACCTCAATTTTAAAGGTGAACTAAAGTAATGCAATGACCCTTGTAGTCTACTAGTTGCTGATTTAGATTGTGCAGGAAACTGCATTCTTATTCACAATTATACTAGTTGCTTATTCAAACTGGATGACATTATTCTTATTCACAATTATACTGAGTACTAATTATGGCACTTACCTTTCAATATATTTATAATTACAAATGACACTAAGCAGCCTATGTAACTATCGATTCAAGTTCTTCTGGGGAGACGTGTGTTTACTGTTTATCCATTCAGATTCTTCCTGTTAATATCAAGAGCCTTGCTGGAAGTGTTGCAACCCTTGCAAACTGGTTGACAGCATGGGCCATTACTATGACTGCGAGCTTGATGTTGAACTGGAGCAATGGAGGTACCTCTCTCCCTCTTCCTTGAAGCACGCTCTTTTCCTCGTGAGTCACAACATTGGATCTCATTATGTCTGCTTTTGTTCAGGAACCTTTGCTATCTATGCCGTGGTGTGTACCATGACCCTCATTTTCGTGTGCTTGTGTGTACCGGAGACCAAGGGAAGAACATTAGAGGAAATTGCATTCTCATTCCGCTGAAGCCTAAGTGTGCAAGTCAAACGGTAGTGTCCTGAATCCTGATCCAAGTCTGAGAGCACCACTTGAATGCTTGGCTCAGGCTGAACTTCAGCATACAGCACTCGGCAACAATTTGGTTCCATGTGCTATCAGGTCAAGTCTCTGGGGCGTTGAATCCATTGAGTCCTCTGTAATCTTGTAGCCATATTTTGTACCATGTTTTGTTTTTATATATGTACATTTTGTAGCTAGAGGCAAGTATGTGTATGTACGATATGATGCAATAGTAGCAAATGGCACTGGACCCCTGCACGGGGGCTCTGTGCGGGAGGGCAATTTGTTTGTTGTATTGAATAGTTGTATATGGTGGAACAATGGAAATTCATTCAGAATAATAAGTTTGGAGAAAATATTAATATATATCTAAGGTTGTCATTATGATCTGTATAGTGGTGCCAGGTGCCAGCTCAGTGCGTTGCCTGGATTATGAAACAACTTTTGTTTATAGATTATAGCCTTAAGTCAAAAGTTCAGCCAAACACTTCAAACTGGTACGCTAATAACCATCCCAACATAGTACCAACAAAGGTCTGAAACTTGGACGTTACTACTTTGTCAAACTCATAGGCTAATAACCATCCCAACATAACAAAACACTAATAAAATTCTTGTTTTTCTGTCGGAGCATGTTGCAAGTTCTTTAGATGGACAGTCTTCCGAGAAGATTGACGACCGTACCAACAGCAACCGATTGGTTTCCCATAAGGATGAAGGATGACCACATTCCTGGTACGAAGAAAACAAGGACAATAAGAATACACAAGAATATGAATCTAATGGCATCAATATTTGTGTAAAGAAAAATAAGAATTAAGAAGTAACAAAGGAATTAGCGGTCAAAGGCCCTGACGAAACAAAATATGCCTTATAATGATGGGTGGAGGGCTCCAATTACGACATCAACATCGTTTCAGATATAACTCTTCGATTAAAACTATATATTTCGAATAGCAAGATTTGTATATTATGAAAGTATATTTTTCATGATGAATCTAATAACATCAATCCTATGTTATTAATCAATATGTTTTTTCGCAGTTATTGAGGGTCAAAGTTAAAAATATTTGACTTAAGACAAACCTAGATACACTTATACGGTGATCAGACGAAGTGACTCTTAAGTTGATAATACTGCAGAGTAACAGAATGACAAACCAAGATACACTTAAATGGAGTAGTAGTTTGCACCGTGCTGTTAACTTATGAAGAGTTGCAGCACAACAAAATGGCAGTTTCCTGATTATTCTACAGGGAAGGCGGACCACAGTTTATTCACAGAACAGAAAAGGTGAGACTAGTGCAAAGCTTAACAAAATAATTACTTCACGACCAAACAGTTCAGTGGCAGCTTCTGCCTGATATAAAATAAACCCAGGTTGTCGTCACATATCACAAAGGAACATGAAGTAACTAAAATAGTGATATGACAAAAAATATTATAATTTGCAAAAAAGTTGGAGAGCTATCTCCCTAGCGAAATTTGTAACCGGTACTGGGCCAGTTTGGGCCACCATTATCACTGATTAATGGAATCAGGTGGGGAGTTCTCCTCCCCCCCGTTGACCGTCAAAAAAAAAAACTATGAAAGGGAATCAATTTAGCCTGATGCCAAGATGAGATGGCACATGCTGCGCTGGTGTTAAGAGGTGGCTAGTATGATCAAGCTGAGAAGAAAAAATTGAGCAAAAAGTGTGTTTTTCAACAAGATCATGCTCTTAATCAGAATTATTGATTGTCTTCCCTACATAGAAAATGCAACTTTGCAATGTCAAGTTCAACGGTGCATTCTACCATTTGGAACCATGTCATGTTTCAACTTTAACCTATATGCTTCTAAGTGTTCACAATCAACGTTTCAGAAAGAAGCAATCTACAACATATAAAATGTTCCTTTTTCTCCAAGGATCTGAATCACAACCACCCAAAACTGGTTGTTAGCTAGGTCTGAAAAACCAAATTGCGCCAATTCTTTCCTAAGCCGGTCTAGCAAGACGCGCAAAATCGGGTGTGCAGGAAGACAAGTAATTGCAAGCACTTCATACTGAACTTAACAAGTATATGCATGATACACAAGTCAGCTAATAGTAAGAAGAAAACAAAAGGAGGCACGCAGAAATATAGCAAATGGCAAGAAGCTCAACACTACTTAACAAGTACAGAATTGGAGGATTGATAAGAACCGTTTCCCCCTTCCATGAGTAACATTTAATACCACATTTTTTTTCTAAATAATTGGATCATGTCAGGTTTCAATGTATGCTTTAATAAGACATTCAACACGGGATAGACTTCATGACGAGTTACTCAGTACCGACTCTTTTCCCATGCCACATAGACCCTAATGTAATCTGTCTGACGTGTTTTACATATATCAGACTTAAATACAATCGACTATTGGAATTGCGAAACCCCTAAAATGATTTTTCTATTTGTGTGGCCACGTTTCGAAACTATCATGCAAGTGGGCTCCCTCAAAAAGCAACGTTGACATGTTAAGGCCAAAATAGATGGCTTATTGAACCATATGTTTTCTCTAGGTATAAAGACCTATTGAATCACTACCCTAGAAACTGGCTGATACAATGTCTGGTACCAGAAGAAATCCGCTTAGCATGGATAGACATGCAAAATAAGGTACATATGAAGAATATTCTAACTGCTTGTGACTCAAAAATGGAAATCAACTAATATAGCATTATATTGAAATAAACTAAAAGGAAAGCATGACTTGGGAGTAAGAACGTCGAAATTACTTACACTTGCGATGGTATATATAAGATGGGAAGAATCAATTCTTCCGCGACTTCTGGAAGAGCGTATGCTGAATGAGGCTTTCTTTGAACCCAAGAGGAATAACCACAGGCAGATCATCATCATACCGATACTTTGCCAGCAAATTGCCCGTTCTGTCGCAGTGCAAGAGCCAACCAAAGCAGCTGACAAACACATCACACTGCCCAGACACGATCTTGGCCAACCAATCTCCTTGCTCCTGGAAACGCCGGATCTCCATCACCGGCAGCTTGATGCGGAACTGAAACGACCAGACTTCGCTCTTGTAGTCCAGAAGGGCGAATATCCTCAGCTCCGTCGTCATGTTAACCTTGCTGGAAGACGCCGCAAGCGTGCCATCCATGTCAAACAGCTGCATAACGTGCTGGGGGTTCACAACTGGGGGGCTCATCTGCCTCAACGACTCGGCCACCGTATCGAACACCAGGATCCTGTGGTAACGGCCATCAAATTGATTCTGCCAGTGCACGTATAGGTTACCATGGAGGGTGACTGGTGCGTCTCGGATGGTTGGACCCTTTCCGCTTATCAACTCCTCGAGCACTGGTGTTATCGAGCAAGGGATGATCCTACGCCTTTTCGATCCCACCGTGCGGACACAGTAATCATTTGCACAGTACACCTCAGAAGGGATGCTTGATGACCTCCAGAAAAGCACCCGATACTCCCCCGAAGGTTGGTGCTGGTAGAGGCCGACGAGCTGCTCACTGCTCTTCAAAAAGGGCACCAACTGGCGCGTGGCCAGGTTGCAGATGACGCCATCGTCGGTGACGAGGAGACCGTCGCAGGAGGAATGGAAGATGATGTACTTGTCGGGCCAATATCCCGGCCGACGCTCTGCTGTCTGGAGGTGGACGGCGTCGAGGCAGTATGGGTAGAAGCTGTTGCGGGCGTTTCCCTACGATCGGACGAGAACGAGCGTGGGCTGGTGGCGATGGTGCGCGACGAGGAAGGCGGGGTCGGTGGTGAGGCGGCGGGCCGGCAGGCGGATCAGGATCTCCTGCAGGATCTCTTCGGGCAAGCCGGCGAGGCCGCCCGGCCCCCTGCTCTTTCCCCTTCTTGGCATGGTCGCCGCGCCGGCCTCCGCGTGCGGCGGCGGTTGTCGTCTCCGGTGAGGTGGCTCGGGAGGGCGAGGACGCCGAGGAGGCCAAATCTGATCTGGTGCTGGGTGGCGGATCGAGCTGGAGATGGCGAAGCTTGTGTGTGGGAGTGGAGAAAGGGATCCTCCGGCGGAGCGCCGTCCGGATCAAAGCAGAAGCCGTGAGGGCGGCGGCGAGGGTTGCCGAACGGTTTTTACGGATCGGCTGGAGTATTCAAATTTTCGAAATCAGAACGCAGCCTCCTCGTTTTGCGTAATCGATGACCAGAGAGTTATTTACCGGGCGGGCTGTTTACATTGGGCCCATAAACAGGAGCCCTTCAGTTGAGCCCATCATCTAGAAAAAGCCCAGAGACCTCGGTCAAAGCTGCGATTCTCCATGCGGGGCTGTGAAGCCGCGGCGTTGGATCTCTATGCTAACACTGACAGTGGTCCCGTCACGTAGCTCTGGGTAGCCACCTAGACCTCGATTCGTATCTCTACGCACCAGCGAACTCGTAGGAGTACAGCATGCATGAAAAGGCACGACCAGCTGCTCTTCTGGGTTCTGCCTCGGGGGGTACCCATACGCCTGCTACAGCTGCTAACCTACGACTGTGCCATCCATGTTTTAACGGTTCGGCATTGGGGAGCAGGGCCAATGTGCTTCGTCCACGTCGGATTGATTCTTTGGGGCATGATGGTGACGTGGTGATGAGGAGCTGGGCCAGCTGGAGCAGCTATTCCTACTCCTACTAGCTTTGGGCAGGGAGTATGCAGCAGTGTATTGGATGGTGGTGCCGGCAGACACCATGGTCAAAGCATAGCAAAGGGAGAGAATCGGCATGTCTCAGTTCTCAAGGCGACTTGCAGAGACCGAGATCCTAGCTGGATCGGATCTTCTCTATCAACACAGCTTGCATAAATCCTACAAATAATCAAGCAATGTTGTTTACAGTATTGTACTTTCATCCGAAACGAAACCGTAATGACAAAAGCTTCAACTATTCATAACGGTGCATGCATTGCCAAAATGAAAAAGAGAGGAGATAAGTTGGTGGTTTCAAACTGCTTTCCCTGATGCTATTTTTGGCTTGTACGATCTTACACTTTGGTCACCAGAGAGATGCGTGTTGCAATCCGGAGTCCCAAGGGTTCCCACCGACTAGGGTACAAAGAGGATACTGCAACTGCATGCCGCTGAAACCATCTCAAAAGATGCTCTCGATATATCTCTCGTGCTTAGCGCGCCAAAGCATTCTTAAAGCAATCTCGAGGCCGCTTTTTTTACCTCGACAGCCTTTTGAACAATCTCCTTGGGCCGAGCGACAGCTTATTTGTTCTCGCTCTGAGATGCGCTGCATGCTGCACCAGGTACGAAAACGAACAATGTGTACTTGGACTGACCCGGCGCCTTAATCAATCCATTGATCAGATGAATGTTTTGGCCGTCACACGTGCAAACCCTTGTGGTTGTCAAGCTCGGCATCACTAAACTATATACTCAAACCCCGTTGTCGCGGGGCCCACTTGTCTTGGCGAGAAATGTTGAAACCTCTGCAGATTTCAGTAGTACTACTCCAACATAGATCGATCAGTTCGAAGAACATGAAAAAGTTTGTGCGTGCTCCCAAGCGATGTGTCCACGGCTAGCTTTTCCTCGTGAACCTGAGCTAGGAGTACTATGCATGCTCTCTTTGGCTTCTTTGACTCGAGGAGATCGGAAGGAGGAAACATCGACCGATACATATCCATTGATGAGAGCTAGTATACGTGGGACGCATGCATGCCTGATTTACGATCGATTTGTGTCCTTGAGATCCGTGCTTTACGTCGCAAAAGAGAAACCTGAGCTGTTCCCATGAAAAGCAGAGAGAGGAACACACAACAGGCCGGATGCCTTGGACTGACCGATGCGTGCTTTGGACTGGACACTTGCGGTCTTGGTCCGGCTCTTTTGAAGCTAGCAGTGGTAACTTGCCTAGCTGCAAGGCTGTAATTCCGCTGCTCAAGCATTCTGTTTCCGATCTCTTTATCCTTTCACTTTCGCCCCTGGTTGCTGCATTGCTCCTTTGATTTATTCCCTCCCACGTCTTTCACTTTTAATCATGGAGTACTCCTGCATGGATCACTGATCAGAGTCTCTTCCGAGGCTGCTAATCAAGGGCGTCACCGTGGTAATGTTTGTCACGAGGCAACTCTCTTCAGAGTAGTAATTAGTAATGTTTATCACGAGTCTAGCTATTTAACCCACGTGACGTGAGTGTGCATACATGGCCGCCATCGTGGAGTACCCCGGATTGGCAGCTTTGGTAGTACCAGATACGGAATATGCAAACGCGCGCACTGTGCGCGTCGACATTCGTGCGCGCCAATGCAAGTACAGCATCGTCTTGGTGAATCACAACTCCGACTCGTACGGGACTCTCCCGCGACATGTCATGGGTGTACGTTTCCGGACGCGGAGCATATGCATTGATGATGGGTCGACGCCGGCCGTGCGGTCACCGGCGGGGGGCCCTCGGCCGCGCGACACGACTCCGCCCTCACGTACGCCCGGCCGCCTCCATGACGTTACGTCGCCGGAGCAGGAGCAGGCGCACAACGCTGTAGCCTGTAGATGCATGCCGCTGCCGCGCGCACCCGCCTGGCGCTGAGGAGCCGGCGGGCGCGTACGGGCGGCCGGCCAGCCAACAGTTGATCCGGCGGTGGCCAGCGCGCGCCGCGGCATCCTACACGACACGCGTTCCGACGCGACCAGACCGGGAGGGTACGTATTCCGGGGGCATGGCAACAACGCATCCGCCGGCCTCGCGATCCGCGCGCGCGTCGATGCGTGGCGCCCCGCCCGCGTGGGAGACTGTTCCGCGAGTCACATGCCGCGGCTTTTGACCGCCCCGGCCGCTGCGAGAGCTTTGATGCGCCTCGGCCCGTCTGTCAGCGACACCGGCGCAAGGGCGATGGGCGTCCATGGCTTCGATCGAGGGCCGTACGACTGTACGAGGCGCCTGCTTTGGCACTGGCTGGGCGGTGCCATGGCTCCAGAGGGGTCCGGTCTTGTTGTGACGTCGCAAAAGGGCCGCAACAGTCACCCGTCATTGCGGCTATATATGACGGGTGCCTGCCTGCCTGGCCCTATCGCTCGATCGTTATCGTTGCCAGTTCCAAGGACACCGGCCGCCATCGTCCTCCTCCCCTCCCCTAGCCACCAGCCTGCTCTGCTTCCGTGATTCTCCCTACGGATCCCGCGAGCGTGCTCCGGGATAAGTGCGGTAGCTAGGACAGCAGCGGCTGGGTGGCGCGCTCTTCCTTTCTCCCCTGGGCGCACTCATTGGTTGCTTCGTTCCCTCCTCTGCCCTGCCATTTTGATCCTTTCATTTCACCTAGGAGTAGCTAGATAGGAGTAGCCGTGGTGGAGTAGAGTATTCAAAGCCGCAAACAAGAGAGAGTGCTCTCTGCTTCGTTCCCAGCAGCATCGGCATTAGTAGAGACGCGCTAATCTCCGAGGCAAATCAACCTTTGCACAGTGAATCTGATCCTATAAATCCTACTAGCCCTGGCCTTGCCTCGCCTAGCTGCGCTCCCCACCTCCTCCTCCGCTCCTCGACCTTTAATACGGGCACTGTGGGCTCGCTGCGACGCCATGCTTGACCGTTGCAGCCACCACTACCACCACCAGAGCACCGCCGCCACCACCATGTCGGCGTCGTCCACCACGTTCTCCCTCTTCTTCCACAGCTCCATCACCACCTCCCCATCCTCCCCGTCCTCCTCCGCGGGCTCCGCCGTCGACTGCACGCTCTCGCTCGGGACGCCGTCGTCGCGCCGCGCCGCGGAGTCTGTGGAGCAGATCACCATGCGCGCCGCGGCGCCGCCGGCAAACGCGCATCCGAACGTGTCGGCGTGGGACGTTGCTGCCGATCATCAGTCGTCCTACTACGGCCATCAGGGCGTGAAGCCCGCCGGCGGCAGGGGCGCCGCGGCGCACGACGCGTTCGCGGACCGTCGCTGCGCCAACTGCGGCACCACGTCGACGCCCCTTTGGAGGAACGGCCCCCGTGGCCCCAAGGTATGCATCTCAATGCGTACTACTCTGCCGAATGCCTGTTCATTCCTTGATCGTACTGGTTATTCTTGCATATTCTTGCATCTACAGTTCGCATTTGCTTGAACCATGAGTAAAAGAGAACAAGTCAGAGTGAACGTGACACACTCAGTCACATCACAATGTCACAACTCACAAGTCACATGAGACGGACATGAGCTAGTGTCCTGTCTTTACCTGACACTTGACCATCTGAAACTAGCGCATTCTTCCTCGACTCGTCGTCTCCATCTGATTTTTTGATGTCTTTTGCCTTGCAGTCCCTGTGCAACGCCTGCGGCATCAGGTTCAAGAAGGAGGAGCGGCGCGCGGC
>LAPY01001681.1:41223-57101 GCA_000970635.1 Eragrostis tef
CAATTAGTTTTGTAATTAAACTTTATTTAATATTTTTAAATGATAAATTCTTTTATTTAGACCTATTTAAATTTTAGACCCCTATGAAACGAACATCGCCTAAGGCGGGGGTGGCGGGGGTTGATGTACGTCCACACCATTCATATATTTTTTATAAGAGCTTTTTTTACTATGGTTAGCTGTTCCGAAATTATAACTTGGGTGGTATTGAATGTCGGCACATGCGATGCCATCTTATAGTATTATGTGATGTGTACTTTTTTTTCCAAACTATTTGTCAATCCATCTTCTTTTTATAAGTGACTCTGTATTAGATTGATAACATAATACATTCTAGGAAGCCTGTGGGAACAAATTTTCTAGGATTTAACAACGTCGTGCTTTTAGCGGTAGGCGACATGACCGTCGACAGCGAGGCACCAGTAGTGATTTCGTCAAGCTCAAAGACTTGCTGGCTCAGTCTTCGAAAATGCTTATAAGGATAGGGTTCGTGTATGTGCGTTCATAAAAGTGAGTGTGTGTGCATTGTGAGTGTCTGACTTGTACTGTGCAAAAAACAGCATAATACTTACATTTTTAGACTCACCACGAGAAAACGCTTTATAATTCACATGCATCTCCTTTTTGCGAGTTAGTTCACATGTCATTAAGCTACACAAATCGTAGAAATTGATGACCCACATGACTTAGAAGTTACTACTTCCATTTCCAAATATATGTGATGATAGAGCAATGTACCGAAAAGTAAGATGACAGACAAGTAATTTGAGGAATCTGTTAAAGTCTTCAATAAACTATTTTGGAATATAGAAACAACAAATAATTTGGAAGGTTTTGCATATCAATTTGTCAAATAATAATTAATCTGGTTTAGTATGACCGTTACTCCTAGAGTTTTTTAATACGGTAATTTGAATAGACTATATTACTGAACAAAAAGGGAAAAAGTGGGTTCCTTTTTTACAGTCATCATATACACTTTCCCTGCATTATATTCTCAGCAGAATTATTTTCTTTTTCAAAAACGTATTCTCAGCAGATTTATGGTTGGAAAGAAAAGTGGGAATTGCTCAACAATATCTTATTGGCAGACGATCGTTGCGGAATAGCAACGCAACTTGACTGTCCCCTAGGCCGGCTGCGCCTACAAATCCCAATCCGCTCCCATCCTCCAACTACTCCGCAGTCCAGTCCACGACCCAGGGAACCTTCCAGAACCGCGAGATTCCAAGGCCGTCTCCGTCTCCATTCCTCGCCGCGGGGGTCGCCTGAGGTACGCTGTTTGACCCAAAACCCCACTAATTCCCGGGGGGTTCGATCGCTGCCCTCCCCTGTTCTCCGCTCGTACTCCAGACCCCGATCCGGGCGGAGCAGTTTGTAGTCGGATCTTAGATCGGTGGGTTCGATTTGTGTACCTACTTTTTCTACGTTTCATTTGTGGTCCTGATAGATCGTCGAGTCAGGCACCTCACGTTTGATGTCGATCCCATCTAGGAGTCACTAGCGGGACTCGATTTGCTTACTCTGTTTGGTGATCTGTTCAGGGGATTAGAGGCTTGGAGAATTCAGACGTGTCCGTGGTTTGGCTTTAGTGTTATTGTCTGCTTGGAAATGAATTTATCACGTATTTGTGCTCGCGCAACGTCGCTCTGGGGTTCGTGTAGATTACATACCTGAAACAGTAGTTTCGCGAGTCCCATGGCCTTCTGTGGCTGTGGAAGCTGCAGACTTGGTATGTCGAATTCACCAGGTGACCTGCTGAGTTCACCAATAACTGGTCAAAGTGTGATCGAATATAAGCTGAGTTATATTAAACTACTCCACTATGATGGACTTTGGTTTATTAGCTCTTTGGGTTACCTTTTGATCACAGATGAGGTGATTTGGGGTAGCCATTTGACTAGCAAAGTTAGAGTGGTATCCTGGTCTTATATGTCAGGTGTGTGAAGGGATTTTGTACGATGGAGTGATTTGGGATAGCCATGTGACTAGCAAAGTTGCATGTATCCTTTTCTATTTGTTCCAAGATCATTTCTGGGAATTTGACGAGGTGTGTACACGAGATGAGTCTTTATTTCCGCCCACAAGTGCGTAGTGAGGTGTGATTCACATATTTTGGTGTTTCTTCTTGTTTAAGGGGATGGGGGTGTATTTTATTGCCCTTGAGTGAATGTTCCCTCTTGATTTCGCATTTGTTCACAGATCACATAAACAATGGTGAAGGCTGTTTGTGTTCTTGGTAGCAGCGAGGGTGTTAAGGGCACCATCCACTTTACCCAAGAGGGAGATGGTAAGCCATCCTATGATCTTATTTCGTCAATAGAAATGTTGCCCCTGCCTTATTGACGCATATTGGTTGCTTCTGTTGTTAGGCCCCACCACTGTCACAGGAAGCGTTTCTGGCCTGAAGCCTGGCCTCCATGGGTTCCATGTGCATGCTCTTGGTGATACAACAAATGGCTGCATGTCAACTGGTATTCATTCTTTCTACTTTAGCTTGCCTATGTGACCAAGATGGGTGCTAAGCTGTGAACCATTGAGTTTTTTACTTATTGATGAACTTATTTCATAATTTAGGACCACATTACAATCCTGCGGGCAAGGAGCATGGAGCGCCAGAAGATGAGAACCGCCATGCCGGTGATCTTGGAAATGTGACAGCTGGGGCAGATGGTAATTAATCACTGCTCTTCTTTTTCCTGATCTGTTCCATACTTCCATGTAGCGGGTGGTCCTTGTGCTAAGGAAGCCCAGTTATTTCTGTGATCCTGTAATAACTGTACTATTCTGATCACTGAGTCTTTATTTCTTTGCAATCAGGTGTTGCTACTATCAACGTTACAGACTGCCAGGTAACCACTCATTTCTTTGGCATACTTTGTGCCCCTTATTCCCTTTTTATTCAAGCTTTCTTATCTTAACATCGGCAAATAATGTTTTCTCGGCAGATTCCACTGACTGGACCGAACTCAATCATCGGCAGAGCTGTCGTTGTTCACGCTGATCCTGATGATCTTGGAAAGGGTAATGCATTGAATCACTTGTTTCACCCATACCTTTTGTATGTAAATGTGGCGAGCTTCCTCTGTTTTGAGCTATAAGGATCTATCTATTAGATCAGCGGTCCTGAGACATTAACAGTGTAACTTGTGCTAGTTCATGTCGGAATTGTGTCTCTAATTTTCCAATCATAAAGCACTTGAGAAATACAATTTAGGTAGCTGGTTATGCTTGTACTGTCCTGTCGATTCCCTGAAAACCCTAGTGGTTTGGTTGTTTCTCTGTCAGGATACAGGGTGTTCAAACTTAAAATGGACATTAGGATATAATCTGATCTGATACATTTATCCTGTCACATTTGCCTTTTGGAATGAGAACTTGAGCTTACAGTTTTTATCTTGTCTCTAGTTTGTGATTTTAAAGCTTGTTTAGTGTGTGGTTCCTGCCATTGATGCGTTGATCTGTTTGTTTACACCATTGTGTGGATACCAAACTGAAAGTCCTGAAACAGGAATCTCGAGCTGCATTGTGGGCACCTAATTGGCCACTTTGGTCCATAGGAAACTGTTACCCGGTCCCATGCTTAGTTTCACATATTGATATCATGTTGTGCACTTTGTCAGGACATGTTTACTTCAAAATTGAAGACTCTGAGTGACCCAGTGGCTAACAATTGCACGTTTTTGGTTTATATATTCAGGTGGGCACGAGCTCAGCAAGAGCACTGGAAATGCCGGTGGCCGCATTGCTTGTGGTATGTTTATTGGACATAAATTCGTTTCCCAGAAATTACGTTAGCAGCTTCGTGTTGTTTCACACATGCACGTTCAGAAAAGTGAAGCTTGGTCTTCTCATCCGATTTTGCTATTCCAGGGATCATTGGACTCCAGGGCTGAGCGTCTGTCTCCTGCTGTCACCAACGGACCAATCTGATCGTGCACCCAGACATTCTCAAATAAGAGCACCTGATCTCTGTGATCAGCGTATTTGTGATCCATAATTGTAACACATACCGACGAACTAAACTTGTTTGAACTTGTGTCTTACATGTTGTCTTGCGAACATTACATTCTCTGTTCTTTCGGGAGCGTGCTGTCTGTACCTGCGTGTTAGTACATGTAATTTACCTCTGGCTCTAGCGCTGGAATTTGTTCGCTGTGCTGATGAGGGATTAATAAGCAGCTTGTGTGGGTCTTGATACTGCGGTAGCATAGCTTTAGCTTTGTGCCCTTCGTTGCCGTTGCAATGCTGCCTCTCTTTTTTTATCCCGTCCGCGCGCAGCTCGGTATGGAAGAGATGGCAGCGGGCCGTTCCGGTGCGTGCGCCTCTGGCAGTCTAGGCCATTTGCCCATTCGTCTGGTGGTCGCGCGGGATGGTAGTGCTACAACTATTTGCCCATTTCGGTTTTGAGGCTTGTTTAGTGAAGGTAGATAGATTAAGTTTTATTTGAACGCACCAAAAAATTAAGTTGTTGCATCAAGTCAATAAACTGAAAAAAAGGGGGCATTCCGAGAATCGAACTCGGGACCTCTCGCACCCAAAGCGAGAATCATACCACTAGACCAAATGCCCATTTGATGATAGCGTACGGACACTTATCTATTTAATAGTTATTCAAAAGTCTAACAAAGAAAATTACCCGGTCCAAGGCATTATCAGCTTGGTTACGCGCGGCTCCACTTGGCTGTCCTCTCCTGCAAAATATAAAATGCGGCCGCGAGCTGGAAGGAAGCTTCAGGCTCTAGCTAGTCAACACAAGGTTCAGCACATCAAATGCTTGTACACGTGTTCTAGCTTCTAAAATTCACGTAAAAACCGTACCAGCTACTGACTCGCATATGAGGAGCAGTGAAGCACCATACAACTACACACTAAAATATTTGCCAGCTACTTGCTCCAGCTCCCTGGGCAAAAAACAAGGAATAATGTAAACGCAGGCACATGGAAACAATGGCGCAACACGTGAAATCGTGAAAGAATAATAATGTAGTGATCCAAAGGTCCGAGGCAAATTAACCATGGTCGTGGGCGTCGCTTTCCTCCGCTTCTAGAATCCAAAGACTTGCGCGGGCGAACGCTAGTGTGGCTGGGCTTCTAGAAGAGGCACCAGCGATCTATGGATGGATCGGGAGATTCGGAGACATGCATGTGATGCCCGTCAGCGTCGTGTTCCTGCACCGCACGTAAATGCTTTGCCTTTAATTTGTTGCTTATCTATCTAACATGACCAAGTGTATCTGCCAGTGTGTGTTACTACATGATATGAGTACCATCCGTAGGGCCCAACCGGAGAATCGCGGCGCACGCAGTTTATTTGGTTTCGTCCTGCTCAATATAGAGCTCTTTAATTTGGAATATAACATAGGATTTTGAAGGAAAAAGATAGCGCGTGGATTTCTTGAGAATCATGAAAGAACTGCAATACACGGTGTCATGTAAAAAGTGTTTGACGTAATATCATGAAAACTAGTTAGTATCAATAAGCCACATTAAATACGGAACCAAACTAATGGACGTGCTATTAGAACAGTAGCGACGGCAGCGACCACACTAGCAGATGACATGCCGCAGCTGTACTGGAAAGTTGGAAACCCAAATAAACTGTCTGCAATCCCAGCTAGGAATGGATTGCTTGCTTTAGAGATCCGGCAAAACGAGATCATTTATATAGCGTGCCCCAGCCCCCAGGCACCCGGCACGTCGATGTGCCGATCGGCTCAGACGCGTCGCCATCAGTTGTCCACGGTTACAGCCCCAGGTTTCTCTCATCCCATCCTCCTTCCTAGCCGAACTCTATTGTTGATTGACTGAGGTATAAATACTCGGGCTAACGTTCTCAAACTCCCCAGGGCCGAGCGCCCAAACACCAAAACCAACATTGAACTTCGCAGACCACTTGTCTCTTAAAAGTCGATGACCACCATTCAGCAGCCGCGCCTAGCTCCTCGCCGGCCTCCGCCACCGCCACCAGCACCTTCCCAGGAGCCGCCCCCGGTTGCGCGGCAGCAGCAGCCTCCATGCAAGAGAAGCCGCGCCGGTGTCGACCGCGGTAGCAGGGAGGAGCGCGTGGCGGACTCGTGCTGCCCGACGACGACGGAGCTGGTGGTGATCAACGACGACGACAGCGGCGACGAGGACAGGAGCGGCAGCTTCATCGACGGCGGCGGTGGAAGACAAGACGATGGTGATGAGGAAGTGAGTGGTGGCGTCGTCGTCTGGTGGAGGCAACAGAGCAGCAGCAGCCGCTGTTGCTTCGTTTTGGCGGGTGAGAGCACGGCGATGGAGCACCAACGCGCCGGCGTCGAGTCCGACGACGAGGAGGAGGAGGATCCCAAGGTGGCGGCGGCGAGACGGCGTGAGGAGGACCGCAAGTTCTGGGAGGCGTGCCTTGCCTCAGGCTACCCCTGAAGCTGCAGGAGCCAAAGGCGTTGTTTATTTTCGTGTGCTGATTGATTCAACAGCCGCTCTTTCAGCAAGTTTGATTTTGAGAAGCTGTAGTTTGTGCTTGGCGTGTGAATCTGAATGATGAAACAAGGTGGTTACACAGTTGCTTGGGAATCCAGGAACTAACCTGTTTGTTGAGATGCTATGTCCACGTGCTCAAGTGCAGTCACATACAGATTCAGAAAATGTAACAGGGCTTGCAATCTCTGTATCCTTTTCTTCTGCTGCTCCTTTCATGGGGTCCTTTCTCCTTGATGTGCAGAGATGGATGCAATGCAAGGAAAATCACGTGCATCACAAAAAGGCATGAATTGTCCATCAGCAGCAACAAAAAAAAAAGGAATACATATATCTATCATCCAGGTAGCACCTAGTGTATATTTTAATCAGTGTTGTGTACAGCATAAAGTAAAGCATGTCGAAGAGACTCGCTTGAGCTCTTCAAAAGGAATTCCTTCCTCTCACAGCACGGGGCCCAAGCGAACGCTTTTAGTCGAGATGTGAATCGACCTGGGCACCTGATGCTCAGGCATCTATTGGCTCTTCAGGTGCTCTGGAACCCAAGAATCTATTTGATGTCGGTCACCGACTAAGGCAGGTTTAGAAACGTCACTTTCGAGAGGAAACAATGTCCAAATCATATACCCTAACAGCTTTAATGATAAGAACTGGCAACTAGAAAATCTGTGGTCCAGTAAGTCAAAGAAGTAATAGTGTCCCACCAACAAATGAGCATTGCAGAAGATTGCCATGAACCAAATGGGCAGTTATGTTATGATGACATGATAAAATGATTTCTTTTTGTTTCCAGATTCATATGAAAGTGTCTGGAGAGTAATTAAATTCATTTCTGGACAAATTTCAGCAGAACCGACATGTGAGTCCACCTTTATTTTGTTTGTTGAGAAGTGTCATTGTTATGCAGCTGGACCTCTTTTAGATAAGTTGCTGGGATGACTTCGTCAACAAATTGGGTCTCATGGTCTAACTCTGGGCAAACATCAACTTCTTGTCATAGCATATTTTGAATCCTTAACAGAAGACTGTATTGCACTACATGTTTACCCTTTGCTCTAAGAGCCAACAATATGACATTGATAAAGGTTTGTACCTGAAAAGGAGAGGTAGGCCCCATCAGGTCATCAAAGGAGACTCAATGCTGTTTCACCATGAAGTGTACCACAGGAAAGATCGTGCAAAAGACACCAAGTGACACCGCAGTTGAAATCACTGAGGAGGCTGTATCACAATACATGTTTTCCTACTTTGATCTGTCAAAAATCCATTAATGTGACATTGATAAAGTTCTGCACCTGAAAAGGAGAGATAGTTCATATCAGGTCATCAAAGAAGCCTCAATGCTGTTTCGCTATGAAGCGTACCACTAGAAAGATCATCTTGCAACATACTAATGTGCTGAATCAATTGCCACAGAGATCAATAACTTTTAGGTACATTACCATTTGGATAACTTACCATGATTCCGGCAGCTTTCGAGCAAAACAGGGAGGACATTTATTTCATAGGATTCTGCTGCATGCCTGCATCAGACTTATGCTTTTCTTTTAAGGGTCTCAGATCTCAGCAAATCTTCGTACAGATTCTAACACTGAAAAGAAACCTTTTGATAGGCAGAATAAGATAGGAGAAGCATATAAAAATCAATTATAAACTTTAGTCACCTCAATTGTTGTTACCTCTATGAATTAAAAGAACATAGTATACTGGCCGATGAATAATGTTATGAAGGCTCCTCAATGCATGTTTGGTTTCTGCCCGTGTGAATCTTCCCAGGTGATCTATATCTAGTGCTTCATAAGATGTGGGGATGCCTTTTCCAATAAGCAAAAAAGTATTCAGGATATTGTTGCTTCTTAGTTCCAGAAAAAGTCCATCTAAACATCAGTGTATTTTAAATGTTACTCCTATATAGTGTGATACTGCAAAACTGAATAAATATCTTAATGTTCCTTTTTGTGTATTACATATTGAAGACCTCATTTTTTGCAGAATAATTACCAACAAAAGTGCAACATCTTTATTTGATCCGCACATGATTGTACAAAGCATCCCAGGGGATGCAAGGCAACTAAGGCCTGCCATCATTATGGCTTTGACCACAAATACACTCTGCTGCATTATACACGTATTTACATACATTTAGGGATCACCGGTGACAGCCAAATTTCTTGATCCCCAATACAGTGATCCAAGCTTCAGTATGAACTTCCATTTCTACAATAGCCCCATGGGCAGGTACAGAAGCGATAAAGTGACCAACCAGTGGGAAGATAAGTTGGGGGCAGACGCTGCACCATATTATTGCAGATGAGTTAGATAGCAATCACTGAAGTGATAAACTATGAATCAGGAAATTCATCAGATATACTAAAATGGAGAGCATCTTAAAGTTACAGATCACATATGTTTGTGTTTCTTTTCTTCTCTATCAAGGAAAGAAACCAGCCTCAAGACTTCACTTTTATATGTGCACCTTCAGTTATTAGGTACTCCCTCTGTTCCATTATATTTGCATTTTAGCTCTGGGCATGGAGATTAAGAAGAGGCGGAAAAGGTGGGTGCATAGGAAACTAGAAGGAGAGAGATAGAGATAAAAATGTATTGGAAAAAGAGAAATGACATTGGGAAGTGAGAATGCCAAGTATTCTAGGACGGAGGAAGTAAGTATTTAGAGAGGAAGGGAGGGAGGGAGGGAGCAAAACATGTTGCCCCAGGTAGTGAAGCTCTACTAAGCTTCATAACTAATTATTTGTCACTCCACATAATATCATGCGAAGCTTCAATGTCAGTAGCACACACTATCACGTTGGAAAGACATGAACATAAGCTTGTAACTCCAAACCCAGCAAATAGCCAATTAGGGCACCATTTTATTACTACCCTAGTACTCGATCATTCTATATGCCCATGTAGTCAGGTATCGGCTAATCTTGATTTCCTATGGTTTTAATATAACAAGTCACAAATCAACAACAGAAGAAAAATACTCTGCATGCCAACTAATTTCCCTCTAGAGTGGGGACTTCACATGAGGGGTTCCAGCCCCATTAGCAAATTCAGCATGTTCCAATGTTTCAAAAGAATCATTAAACTTTCATGTATGCAGTAAACACAATGTCGAGTAAATCTGCACAGATTCAATTTTTTTATTCATACCAGATATCACGAAACAGAATGGAGATGTAGTTAGAATGCCCTTGTTCATTGTGTGCTTTGAACTTGATCTTGATTTGAAGTAGAACTTTGCAGGTTTAAATCTTTATGTGCACTTCATACTTGATTGATCAATATTTGTTTCACTATGTTGGATAATTGTTAACGCTAAAAATGAACTAAAATGTCAATATTGATTTCACTAAAACTTAGCTTAAGTGTCAAATCAACACAAATGTCACATATTTCACCGCAACTCTGCATAAGTGGTACTTTTCATAATATATTTTATAAGTTTCTTAGTAAATTATAGTTATTTTGTCAAGTGTGCCACTAAGTATTGCCATACAAATTTCAAAATATGAACTGGTCAACAGATTATCCTAGACACTGGCCGATACCAAGCATTGTCAGCATATGAAGCCGTACACTACAAAAGATTGTTTAACTGGAGGCTAAAATAACATAAGCACTTCATATCAATTCTTTGGATCAATGACCCAAACGACTTCTTATAGTAGTAACAAAAATGCATCCAGAATCATAATTGCCTTTCGCCAAGAAAAAAACGTCAAAACATGCATATACTTTAAAAAGACATCATGAAAAAACAGTAGAATATAACTCACAGATAGATGCTGCAGGTGATGTTGATATGAACTTGTTGGAAGACCTGGAGATACTCGGTGGCACTGCATGAAAAACCACCACAGGAAGTGGAGACAACGGAATCGTTGCATGAAATGATGGTGGATTTGCATGTGGACCTTCGTAATTATTTGGAGAAGGTGCAGGCACAAGATAGTGTGGTAGAGGGCCCCTAAAGGGAGATGAATGATGCTTACTGGTGCTATGTTCATTCTTGCGCGTGCAGGTAAAACCGCAGCTACGATTAGGGGTCAAATGGTGCAAACCCTGACGACTATGAGCATGGTGGTGGTGATGGTGGTGGTGAATGTGGTGATGGTGTTTGGGATGATGGTGATCGTGATTTTGATTCTGAGGGGTTGAGTGAGGTTGAGGAGCTGGACTTGGAGTGTGAGCACTGCCTGCATTGTTGAGGGAATGCTGAAGATAAGATGACAGACTAATCTGCTTAACTCTGCCAAATACAGTGTGGTTCAAACCCAAGTTTCCTGAAGAAGAATTTCTTAATGTTTGAGCCAGCTGTTTCAATCTTTGCGAGGATGGTGGCCTATTATTCGCTCCAACAGCAAGGAGAACATATGTTTGAACAACAGTAGGGGGGACAATTGTTGAACCATACAGATTTGTCAATGTAACATACATGATCTGCATTTCAGAAGGTAATAATTAGATCAAGAATGAACGCACAATGTGTAAAGAATAGGAAATGAATGAAATTTCACTCTTTAAAGATTGATACAACTCAGGACTGGCGGGTAGCAAAGTCTTCGTGTTAGCTAGCAAGAATAATCGATGAAGAAGAAGCATGAACTTCATCAAGAGCTTTCTTCTTGCCGTACTTAGAAAGCATATACATTTTACAGGAGGGAACTGTCAAACATTATTTGATAAGGCAACCTCCAATGTTCTAAGGTTAATGAGATAAACAGCATACTTGAGTGGCAAAAAGTAAATAGCCCACTTCACATTTCTGATCTATTTTGTTCATCTGTCAGTACATTGAATCCAGAAATCTACAGTTCAGTGAAGAGACAAAACCAATTTATTATTCATTCTCAGTTGCTTTGGTCAAGCCAAAGGATCAAATAGTCATTTCTATTATAAACGTCACCATTCACTGGCATAACAAGATAATGGTTCAAAGTTCAAACAAGTATCACTTTAAAACGGAAGTATTTATGGTCCGCGAGGTGGAAGAAGGTTCGTGAACAATGCTTGAAACAATTAATTGAAACTTGAGAAGCACATACCTCATGTTCATCAAGAAATAACCCGGATTTCATCTGGGCCTTCAATTCATTAAGTTTGACTTGAACCACATTGATTGGAAAGTTCAATGAGAAATTAAATAAGCCATCAGGTTTCTGAGGAACAAAGGCATTTTGTGGAGGTATAATTGTTATTCCACCAGGAAACCTCAAAATCTCAAAAGATGAAGAATTCCCGAACAGAGATGGTGTCAACTGGAGGATAGACTGATGTGTAACCAAGGCTACTAAAGATGATCGTAGTATGCTTAACTCTGTTGGCGATATGGTGTAATTACTAGGATAAGGCCAAAATCCAAAAGTTATTGTACTCAAGTTTGATTCAGCGACTGGATCCAAGGAAATTACAGATACCTGGAATAACAGAAGGAATAAATAAAAACATAGGGACCAACATCAGTGTGTACGTAAGTGAATGAAAAACACACCGTGGAATTGCTGACGCCAATCTCTTCAAAGATGTCGTATTCAAGTTTCGATTTATTCTCACTCAGGTCAGAAACCATCTTTTGCATCCTGAAGCTTGCAACCACATCAGCTGTAAAAAGGAAAGATGGTAAGCGAGTTGGAAAAAAAGGTTTCATGAAGGAAAAATGTTATGCAAAGAGTTGGAAAATTTTTAATGAAACAAGCTTAACATGGTTCCCCTGATCTTGATTTGAAGTAGAACTTTGCAGGTTTAAATCTTTATGTGCACTTCATACTTGATTGATCAATATTTGTTTCACTATGTTGGATAATTGTTAACGCTAAAAATGAACTAAAATGTCAATATTGATTTCACTAAAACTTAGCTTAAGTGTCAAATCAACACAAATGTCACATATTTCACCGCAACTCTGCATAAGTGGTACTTTTCATAATATATTTTATAAGTTTCTTAGTAAATTATAGTTATTTTGTCAAGTGTGCCACTAAGTATTGCCATACAAATTTCAAAATATGAACTGGTCAACAGATTATCCTAGACACTGGCCGATACCAAGCATTGTCAGCATATGAAGCCGTACACTACAAAAGATTGTTTAACTGGAGGCTAAAATAACATAAGCACTTCATATCAATTCTTTGGATCAATGACCCAAACGACTTCTTATAGTAGTAACAAAAATGCATCCAGAATCATAATTGCCTTTCGCCAAGAAAAAAACGTCAAAACATGCATATACTTTAAAAAGACATCATGAAAAAACAGTAGAATATAACTCACAGATAGATGCTGCAGGTGATGTTGATATGAACTTGTTGGAAGACCTGGAGATACTCGGTGGCACTGCATGAAAAACCACCACAGGAAGTGGAGACAACGGAATCGTTGCATGAAATGATGGTGGATTTGCATGTGGACCTTCGTAATTATTTGGAGAAGGTGCAGGCACAAGATAGTGTGGTAGAGGGCCCCTAAAGGGAGATGAATGATGCTTACTGGTGCTATGTTCATTCTTGCGCGTGCAGGTAAAACCGCAGCTACGATTAGGGGTCAAATGGTGCAAACCCTGACGACTATGAGCATGGTGGTGGTGATGGTGGTGGTGAATGTGGTGATGGTGTTTGGGATGATGGTGATCGTGATTTTGATTCTGAGGGGTTGAGTGAGGTTGAGGAGCTGGACTTGGAGTGTGAGCACTGCCTGCATTGTTGAGGGAATGCTGAAGATAAGATGACAGACTAATCTGCTTAACTCTGCCAAATACAGTGTGGTTCAAACCCAAGTTTCCTGAAGAAGAATTTCTTAATGTTTGAGCCAGCTGTTTCAATCTTTGCGAGGATGGTGGCCTATTATTCGCTCCAACAGCAAGGAGAACATATGTTTGAACAACAGTAGGGGGGACAATTGTTGAACCATACAGATTTGTCAATGTAACATACATGATCTGCATTTCAGAAGGTAATAATTAGATCAAGAATGAACGCACAATGTGTAAAGAATAGGAAATGAATGAAATTTCACTCTTTAAAGATTGATACAACTCAGGACTGGCGGGTAGCAAAGTCTTCGTGTTAGCTAGCAAGAATAATCGATGAAGAAGAAGCATGAACTTCATCAAGAGCTTTCTTCTTGCCGTACTTAGAAAGCATATACATTTTACAGGAGGGAACTGTCAAACATTATTTGATAAGGCAACCTCCAATGTTCTAAGGTTAATGAGATAAACAGCATACTTGAGTGGCAAAAAGTAAATAGCCCACTTCACATTTCTGATCTATTTTGTTCATCTGTCAGTACATTGAATCCAGAAATCTACAGTTCAGTGAAGAGACAAAACCAATTTATTATTCATTCTCAGTTGCTTTGGTCAAGCCAAAGGATCAAATAGTCATTTCTATTATAAACGTCACCATTCACTGGCATAACAAGATAATGGTTCAAAGTTCAAACAAGTATCACTTTAAAACGGAAGTATTTATGGTCCGCGAGGTGGAAGAAGGTTCGTGAACAATGCTTGAAACAATTAATTGAAACTTGAGAAGCACATACCTCATGTTCATCAAGAAATAACCCGGATTTCATCTGGGCCTTCAATTCATTAAGTTTGACTTGAACCACATTGATTGGAAAGTTCAATGAGAAATTAAATAAGCCATCAGGTTTCTGAGGAACAAAGGCATTTTGTGGAGGTATAATTGTTATTCCACCAGGAAACCTCAAAATCTCAAAAGATGAAGAATTCCCGAACAGAGATGGTGTCAACTGGAGGATAGACTGATGTGTAACCAAGGCTACTAAAGATGATCGTAGTATGCTTAACTCTGTTGGCGATATGGTGTAATTACTAGGATAAGGCCAAAATCCAAAAGTTATTGTACTCAAGTTTGATTCAGCGACTGGATCCAAGGAAATTACAGATACCTGGAATAACAGAAGGAATAAATAAAAACATAGGGACCAACATCAGTGTGTACGTAAGTGAATGAAAAACACACCGTGGAATTGCTGACGCCAATCTCTTCAAAGATGTCGTATTCAAGTTTCGATTTATTCTCACTCAGGTCAGAAACCATCTTTTGCATCCTGAAGCTTGCAACCACATCAGCTGTAAAAAGGAAAGATGGTAAGCGAGTTGGAAAAAAAGGTTTCATGAAGGAAAAATGTTATGCAAAGAGTTGGAAAATTTTTAATGAAACAAGCTTAACATGGTTTCCCTCAAAGTTAGTAGAACTAGATAAAAGACAAGTGCATTAAAATCCCCAACGTCACCCCTGATCATATTGAGTTAACTCTGGTTCTAGCCATCTTTCGGACGCTCAAAGTGTTTTGGAACAAATCTATGAAATTGGTATTATTATGCACAGCAATTAGAAGGCTGTTCAGATATGTCATATGCATCAATGTCTACACCATGTTATTGGCCAGCGGAGGTTACCAAATCTTTGCAACATAACTAAAGCTATTGATACCAATCCATGTTTCTAGTAAAATAATTTGGTGTTAGCACATGGCTTGTGTTCTGTTATGCTAAACCAAGTCGCTCGCTTTGTCTCATGCCGACGTCACTTGCTCTGCGGTTGTGTCGCTTGAGCTCCCATTCTGGCAGCCTCTATCTAGTGCTCCCTCTAGTACTCTGTTTTATTAGTAAATAAGCCCGCGATGATGAATACAGTTTTCATGATAGATCTCAAACTGACTCAGTAGCAACTAGTATTTATTATGTAAACATCTTCCTACATCCATGATCTCAGCAGCAATTTGACAGCCTACAGAGTTATCGATCAGTCCACACCAACAAACAATTCCCAGTAGGCTAACCATAATGCAGGTAAAGAAAAAGGATGAGCCGCTGATTCCACAGCCAGCAGCCCAACACAACCATAACAAGTGCTCTAATCTCGAATAATTAAATGCACGACACAGTCTTTAATAAAAAAATACACATAGATTGCCATGATTTGCCTATCGGATTTACTACAGCAACCAACCATGCAGAAAGTATCCCCTCTGAATAAAACGGCAAATCCTACAACTCGGTGAAACCAAAGGCAAGCTGTGTCTACCACGCAGCATCTAATTGTCAACTCAATCGACTTAAAACAAATGCGATAGCACGTCGAAAAACTACACAGAATTGTTGAGCCGACGAACCAAATACTCTAGTCATCATGGATTCATGTGCGTGACTGATAGAAACCCCAAAGCGGCAAAGCCCCAATTGAGCACGCCCCGCCGACACCGCCCATTGGCTCTCCCCTGCTACAGTCCACCAGACGCGAGCGGAAATTCGAATGGTGAGTTGGTAACAAGCCTGCGCGCTCACCTCCGCCCCAGGGGTCCGCGCGCGCCGCCTCCTCCTGCCTCCGCCGCCGCGTCGCGAACGGCGGCAGCCCGAACAGCGCCGGCAGGCAAAC
>LAPY01001681.1:57144-85679 GCA_000970635.1 Eragrostis tef
GTCTCCTCCGCCGCCGCCACTGCCGCCTCCTCCAGCCGAGTCCGGCTGGTCCCCGGCCGCCTTCCCCATCGCGCCGCGGATCCGGTCACCGCCTCCTTGTCGCCTCCGTCACCACTGCCATTGCGCGGCAAGCCAAAGAGCAAGCGAGTCGCTAGGGTTTCCTCGCCTCCGCTCCCCTGCTTGCCCTTTGTCTCCGCGCGCTCCTCCAATTGGGAACGATGGATAGGGAACGGGAGAGAGACAGCGAGCCGAGCACTACCGCCGAAGCGCGGCGGCGGGGATGAGTGCTCGGGTACTGCCGCGAGTTACTACTGCTACTAGAATTTCTGCTGCGGCTACTAGAACAAGGGAACAACACAAGTCACTGACTGGTGGGAGAAACGAGGTGGAACCCGCTCGTCGGTGAGTGGAGCTTGGTTCAGCTGTAGCAGCGGTGGGAACGTGACGGGGTTCATGACGACGACGGGGGACGGGTGGCGCCCCGCCGTTGAAAGCTGTTGACCAGTGCGCCGCGGCTCACGTGCGCGGTTTCACTTTCCCAGTCGGACGGGCTCCGCCGCTACTTCTCCTCTCTCTCTCGCACTCTCCCCTCCGGATTCCTGATTTCCTCCAAACACAATTTTGGCTCACAAAATCAGAGATAAATCGAACCAAATTGATATATTCAATCTTAAACACAACAAAACGGGCAATTCGGTCCTCTCTCTCGCACTCTCCTTCCGGATTCCTGATTTCCTCCAAACACAACTTTGGCTCACAAAATCAGAGATAAATCGAACCAATTTGATATATTCAATCTTAAACACAACAAAACGGGCAATTCGGTCCTCTCTCTCGCACTCTCCTTCCGGATTCCTGATTTCCTCCAAACACAACTTTGGCTCACAAAATCAGAGATAAATCGAACCAATTTGATATATTCAATCTTAAACACAACAAAACGGGCAATTCGGTCCTCTCTCTCGCACTCTCCTTCCGGATTCCTGATTTCCTCCAAACACAACTTTGGCTCACAAAATCAGAGATAAATCGAACCAATTTGATATATTCAATCTTAAACACAACAAAACGGGCAATTCGGAACAATATAGTTTTTCCCATTATTTTTATCGATCAGTCATGCTATTGTTTAAAAGAAACAATCCAGAATCCACTCGTAAAATTTCCTTCACTGCAGTTATGTTTTGCAAATTGTATTCTCACTATTGTCACATGGTCAATAGAAGTGAATAGGTATACTCTGTTTTAAAATTATTGTTAATGTTGATTTTTTAAGTTATGTTTGACCATTCGTCTTATTCAATTTTACCGAAACAATTTAATATATTTTTTATTATCATGTATTTTATTATTAAAATTTGAAGCATAACTTATACTTTGTATATCTAAGCTAATGTTTTAAATAAAATTAAAGGTCAAATGTAAATCAAAACATTAGCAGCGATAATAATTTAAAAACAGATAAAGTACTATACGTATTCAGATAATGGCACAAGAGAGTCCAAACCGCATCGTCTAGAAATAGTGTTTAATCATTGTTACATTAACAAAGTCGAGTTTGGTGCATATTAGTTTCACCTTTAGATCCATACATAGTTATTGATATACATTACTAAATAGTTCTTATGTTGTTAGGTGTAGAAATAAGATATGTATCTATGAATGGTCTTAGCAGGTAGCCAGTCGACAAAGGGTAGAAATCATCTGACACCCTCATGACTGCCATCCATTGGAGCTACAAATTTGTCACATCAGATCTAAAAATTGGTCATCATTGTCATATAAAGACCACAAATAAACGATTAAAATGATGGATGTGCATGAATATAATTGTGGTCTCGTGGAAGGTATCGTTGTTATATGGCTCATGCCGCCAAGGATGCCTTTCTCCTGGAATTTTTTTTTCAGTGATTTTTGTGCTAAGAGCAGGGTGGTACTCTCTTCGTGTTGCATGCGGTCTTTATGACCGGCGTTGAGAGTTTTGGGGATGAATGCCAATATTGTTGCAAGTTGATTTGATGTAGTTGATGTCGCGAGTGTATACTCTTAGTTACTCTCACTATGAAAATTTTCTTACCCCTAGCCACACATTGAGTGGAGGCTAGTTTAGGTGTAGGAGCAGTGTCCATCATGCTATAAGTAATGGTGTAATTTTAATTTGATGAGCCTTGAATATGGCTTCTAGGCAATTATGGCTCCTTCGAAACGAAGGATATCGTTTATAATTCCTATTTTTTTATTGCAAAATGCTTTACCACAATCTGAGGCAGAATTCACAATCTGCTCAGGACTAGCTTTTGCTGGATTGTGACACAAATATTTACCAATTTGCCACTGTGACCCCACTGTAAGTGACTAAAATGATGTATAAGCTGGATTGTAGAATCCAGACAAACAAACACCCTGGTAGAAATCATCTGACACCCTCATGACTGCCATCCATTGGAGCTACAAATTTGTCACATCAGATCTAAAAATTGGTCATCATTGTCATATAAAGACCACAAATAAACGATTAAAATGATGGATGTGCATGAATATAATTGTGGTCTCGTGGAAGGTATCGTTGTTATATGGCTCATGCCGCCAAGGATGCCTTTCTCCTGGAATTTTTTTTTCAGTGATTTTTGTGCTAAGAGCAGGGTGGTACTCTCTTCGTGTTGCATGCGGTCTTTATGACCGGCGTTGAGAGTTTTGGGGATGAATGCCAATATTGTTGCAAGTTGATTTGATGTAGTTGATGTCGCGAGTGTATACTCTTAGTTACTCTCACTATGAAAATTTTCTTACCCCTAGCCACACATTGAGTGGAGGCTAGTTTAGGTGTAGGAGCAGTGTCCATCATGCTATAAGTAATGGTGTAATTTTAATTTGATGAGCCTTGAATATGGCTTCTAGGCAATTATGGCTCCTTCGAAACGAAGGATATCGTTTATAATTCCTATTTTTTTATTGCAAAATGCTTTACCACAATCTGAGGCAGAATTCACAATCTGCTCAGGACTAGCTTTTGCTGGATTGTGACACAAATATTTACCAATTTGCCACTGTGACCCCACTGTAAGTGACTAAAATGATGTATAAGTTGGATTGTAGAATCCAGACAAACAAACACACTCTAGATTTTGTCCTTCAAATTTTAACAGTCTCAGATTCTACGATCACAGACAAAGGAGAGTCAAGACCAGGACTCATGTTTCCCATTATCTAAAGACAAAGGGGGCTTCACCAACTCCACCTGTGAGTGCCGAGGTGCGTACTTGTAATCCCAAACTAATTGAGGTGTTTTATGTGATCCTACCTGAATAAATAACTGCAAAGCCCCGTCCCCAACACCCCCATTCTGCTCTAGGGTTTTTGGCACGCCGCAGCCGCCGCCGCCACCTCCTCTCTCCCCTGCGTCCTCGCCCACCCACCGAAGATGACGGCCCAGACCGCCGAGGAGCTTGCCGCCCAGATCGAGCAGCAGAAGCTCGAGGAACAGAAGACTGAGGTGAGACTGACACGGAATCCTCCCCCGCTACCCCGCCCGAATGGTATAATCTGAAGTGAATTCGTGATCCATCGTATTAGGGTTACTTCCGGTGAAGAATCGTCCGTGTTTTCTTTACCTGTAGATCCGTGAACTTGGAGTAGCTAGTTCTTTTGTCGTAAGTTGCATCTTTTGCAGTGTTTTTATGATCATGTGGAAATGGCTAGTGCTTGTAATCTTAGGTTTTGTGCGCGCGCTTACCTATGTGACTGATTGTTCATTTACGTGAGCTCGCGTGATCCTTCTAATATCGCTTGTTTTTACGATTTGCTACCTTTTCCTTATAGGCGATTCGTTCTGTATTACCTGTTCTGTTTGGGTTGACTCCTGAAAAACTTAATTTGTGCATCTCTCTTACAGGCAGAAGAGGTCGTGGTTGAGGACGACGAGGATGATGACGAGGACGATGACGATGATGACAAGGATGATGATGAACTGGAGGGTAAGTTTGTTCAGGGATTTTTTAAAAAAACTATTGCGGTACTTGCTGAAAAATGACTTAGATCCGTTTGCTAGGGATGCGCTGTGATATTTGCAGGATCACACATTTATTGTTTATATGCTCACTGTTTGTGAATTGTCGAACACACCCTGTGTGGATCGCCTGTAGATTGATATTTCCTTCCATTCTCACGAAATGATACAATATGATGTCCTATCTTGAAACGTGTAATGTAGTATTCTGTGTAGTTTGTTTTTTTCCTTGATTGCGTCAAAATAGCTACCTTGTGGCTTTTTTTTTCTGCAAACATTTTTTGGATCAGGCAATACTCGGTAATATAAAATGAATAGGGCTTGAACTTTGTTTTGATGTTTACTATGAAACATTTTGCACTTCCAATCTATTTCATTGGAAGTGTAATGTTAAGTACAAGCTGTTCCTGTTCTGATGCATGTGCTGTTTATATGCAGTAGAATGGTTGGATCAGATTATGTGGGGAATTTGAGAGTATGCTTAGCTTAGTTACTGGTCAGGCCTTGCAAAGACAAGCTGTTGATGAATGATGATCAGTTTTGGAGTCTTTAATCGGCTAGGAAATGTAACAAAAAATCAGTGCCGTGATTTTAGTGTCATATATCCAGTACACATTACACTTTGAGTTGCTGAATGTTTTGTTTGTTGAACAATTGCAATGCATGTGTCCTGACCAGTTTTGATCTTATCGTTGCATCTTCAGGACAAGAAGGTGATGCTGGTGGCAAATCAAAGCAAAGCAGGAGTGAGAAGAAGAGCCGCAAGGCAATGCTGAAGCTTGGCATGAAGCCGATCACTGGTGTCAGCCGTGTCACCGTGAAGAAAAGCAAGAACGTGAGTAACATTTACTTATACACACTGGTTGGCCTGTGTTTCTTACATTTAGGCTAACCTGGGAATTTTCCTCCAGATATTGTTTGTCATCTCCAAGCCAGATGTCTTCAAGAGCCCAAACTCAGACACCTATGTTATCTTTGGTGAGGCCAAGATTGAGGACCTCAGCTCCCAGCTGCAGACGCAGGCTGCGGAACAGTTCAAGGCCCCTGACCTGAGCCAGATGATGGCAAAGCCTGAGACCTCTGGCCTGGGCCAGGAGGACAACGAGGAGGATGTTGATGAGACCGGTGTTGAGCCCAAGGACATTGAGCTGGTGATGACCCAGGCAACAGTTTCGCGTGCCAAGGCCGTCAAGGCTCTCAAAGCTTCCGGTGGAGACATTGTATCGGCTATCATGGACCTTACAAATTAGAGTTCTGTTTTGGTCTGTGGTTAAACTTTTTCTTGTTCCTTTTGAGTGCTATGCAGCTTGAGCATTATCTGCGGACCAAATGCATTGATAAATTTTATCATGGTTCACCCTTCTGTTCTGTCGAGGTTATTCCAACATGGTACCATTTATTTTTGCTGCCTGCTGTTATCTTTGCATTTTTCGTAGCCTCCTATTTTTGGGCTGATACAACTGCACAGCGGGTAGCGAATATATAATTTGTCATCTGCGACTGTATATTTGCTTGCGGATATATAATTTGTCATCTGCGACTGTATATTTGCTTGCGGATATATAATTTGTCATCTGCGACTGTATATTTGCTTGCGGATATATAATTTGTCATCTGCGACTGTATATTTGCTTGCGGATATATAATTTGTCATCTGCGACTGTATATTTGCTTGCGGATATATAATTTGTCATCTGCGACTGTATATTTGCTTGCGGATATATAATTTGTCATCTGCGACTGTATATTTGCTTGCGGATATATAATTTGTCATCTGCGACTGTATATTTGCTTGCGGATATATAATTTGTCATCTGCGACTGTATATTTGCTTGCGGATATATAATTTGTCATCTGCGACTGTATATTTGCGTGCGGTCGATGCTTCCTGCTAACTCTGATTCACCACTTTCCAACTCTGTGGTGGCGACGACAAGGCGCTAGCTCACCACCTTCCAACTCATGGTTGGGACTGGGGCCATCCCTGTGACTACCGTTTTGCAGGAGTTCCACACCAGGAACGGCCGGCGGGTATAGACGGGGAACGGGGGGAGGCTGCGGAACAGTTCAAGGCCCCTGACCTGAGCCAGATGATGGCAAAGCCTGAGACCTCTGGCCTGGGCCAGGAGGACAACGAGGAGGATGTTGATGAGACCGGTGTTGAGCCCAAGGACATTGAGCTGGTGATGACCCAGGCAACAGTTTCGCGTGCCAAGGCCGTCAAGGCTCTCAAAGCTTCCGGTGGAGACATTGTATCGGCTATCATGGACCTTACAAATTAGAGTTCTGTTTTGGTCTGTGGTTAAACTTTTTCTTGTTCCTTTTGAGTGCTATGCAGCTTGAGCATTATCTGCGGACCAAATGCATCGATAAATTTTATCATGTTTGACCCTTCTGTCGATGTTATTCCAAGATGGTTCCATTTATATTTGCTGCCTGCACCTATATAGCTTATCGTGTCGTCTCTATAATCAAATTTCTGTCTTGCTACAGTTATCTTTGCATTTTTCGTTGACTGCTATTGTTGGGCTGATACAGCTGCATAGCGGGTAGCGAATATATAATTTGTCATCTGCGACTGTATATTTGCTTGCGGATATATAATTTGTCATCTGCGACTGTATATTTGCGTGCGGTCGATGCTTCCTGCTAACTCTGATTCACCACTTTCCAACTCTGTGGTGGCGACGACAAGGCGCTAGCTCACCACCTTCCAACTCATGGTTGGGACTGGGGCCATCCCTGTGACTACCGTTTTGCAGGAGTTCCACACCAGGAACGGCCGGCGGATATAGACGGAGATCGGGCGGAGATACCGTACAAGTGTACACACGTGGTCGCCACGGTCCCTTCGGTAACCACAAAGAAATGACATTTTGCAGGAATGCGATGATAAGGACTTTGACCTAAACCAGCTTGGATCAGGACAACAAGAATGATATCGCTATCCTCTTCGTGACTTTTTTTTTTTAGAACATCCTCTTCGTGACCTGCACATGGTTGCAAATTCAATTCAGACTTGCATCAGACACCAGAACAATGATAAGCTCTGCAAAACTGTAAAGTCAAGAATACAGCCTAGTCTAGACGCCTAGTGGCAAAACTATGCGATAAGAACAACAGATAGAGAAACATCAACTGGAACTAATCTCGTCTCCAATTGGGCCATCTGACGTGATATCTACGGCTACAATAACGTGCGCGTGCCCAGTAGCAGGTCCGTGATATTAGCCAAGCATAGATGAAAACGAATTTAATCCGCAGCTGCAGAAAAATAACTGCGAACACTGTAGCTGCTGCAGAAACACTGTAGCGGCTGCAGAAGAAATAACTGAAACACTGTAGCTGCTGCAAAACAGCCGCTGCAAAGCAGCCAGACGAACAGGCTAAATGTTCGCAAGCAGGGTGATATCGAGTTTGAAGTTCTGCAGTGTTTTTCGAATGCTTTCATTGGCTAAACAAGTCAGAAGCACATACTTTGTGCGAGTTAAATTAAATAAAATTATAGTACAGTAGAAGTAGTTCAGGAAAGCAATGGATGCAATACTTAACTGAATACAAGAATCACATCACGCCCAATGGGGCAACAGCAGCAGACAATGCAAGTCTTAGGGCGTCGGTATAACGAGGCGAAGAAAAAGAAGAAGAAGAAGGAAGAAAAAACAATAAGCATACTAGCTAACACCTTGGGAAGCCAGCAGATGGCCATCAAAAGAACTTTGACTTAAGCAGAAACACAAACTACCGAATACCTTTCGAACGATTCATGTCTATAGTATTTAGTTCATACAAGTATAATGTTCAAGAAGGGCATTAAAGAATGGCAATTCAATCTTTCATGACGAAAGATGAATCATCTAGCCTAGGCATGCTAGTGTTGATGGCACGGACGAATGGTCCAACGCTATGCTGTAGATAAAGACCTCCTAAGCCATCTGGTTAATCAGACCATACTGGCTTTTAACTTTTCTGTATTTCTTAATACCCGCGAACAATTAGCAGACATGGGGTAAATTGTAATCGTACATTCTACCGTCAGAGAAAAGCAATCAACACAAAATGAGCAAACGATAATCATAAATCCTTATCTAGAAATTTGAACACGGGCTTATATTTGTATCCAAACTCAAGTAAACAAAATCCAGTAGCATTGAACCTGTGGCATGATAATATACGTGCAAAGAAAAATATTATGTGGCGATCATAACAAGCCATACAGTACAGATTGAGCACTAGGATCCCACACATAAAGGCCGGTTAGAGCGGCGTATTCACTAAGACGGTATCATGAAGTTCAACCGGGTTACCAGTCTAATCTAGCGAGAACTAGAGCTAGAACTTGATGAGCGAAAAGGCCAAAGGAAAGAGAACGGATTCCTTCTCCTTTGACGCCCACTGTTTCTCCCACTACTGTTTGAACTACTACTTGCAGTTTGGGTCTGGCTTTGGCTGGTCGATCTTGAACGTGAGCAACTTGCTCCACTAGAACCTTGTGTTGGCAACTCATAACGGCAAACAGGGCAAGAATTATGTTGCTCCAGCCAAGGAACTATGCAATCTGAGTGGTATAAATGCTTGCATGGCATTTCTCTTGCTTCTGATCCCAATTCGAACTTCTCCTTACAGACAGGGCAGTGTGAGTCTCCAATGAGATGCCTCTGAGTGATCTTAACACTTGGCATAGCATCAATCGAGGACTGTGCAGCAGGTGGCGGTCCTCGACGATCATTTTGAGTCAACTGCTCGATGAGATCATCCAATCCAGGCCCAACAAAGTAGTCTGCAATGTTTGCCCTCCACATGCCAACACCACGTCGTCCATTGATGAATACATCAAAGGCGTTGTCCTCAGAGAGATGACCAGGAAGCTGACCACGAAAGAGCAACCATGGCCCAGAGCCAAACTCCATTTCCAGGTCAGAAAATATGTTGGGCCTTCCTCGGACATCAACCTCCCTATTCATCCCCACCATACCATGTCGCATCACGGCGGAGATGGCCTCCATGATCCCGAACCTTGGGTCACGATGGAAATCAGGATCCATCCCAACAAACTGGCTCATGAGAGAATCCACATCATCCATTTCAGCCACAAAGCCTGAGTCGCAGTAAGGACACACCATTTCCCGGCCACGAGGCCTCACCTGCTGTCTGCATTGGTAGCACCAGTATGATTGCCTGCCACCGGACATTTCTTCCCGTCAATGGTATCGCCCTGTAAAAGCCCAAAGGTGAGCAAATGATCTTTACACCGCAAAGGTGAAAACAATTATATGATCTGAGCACAAAGTCCACCAGGGATGAGCATACAAGCATATTAATTTCAACACAATTTAAAACTAGACGACATACAGAGACTTCAACAAAGAGACACAACTAAGTCAATGAGAAACTATGATCCGAAACATATAATTCAAGATCAGACCAAAAGAGACAACTGAATTCATCCCAAAAAGGTTCTGCAGATAAGCAGAAATAACAATTCACTTCAGACTAAGCTGTTTGCTTTAACAAAGATATACACAGCTATGCTAATTTTTAGACTCCTCACCTAATAAGTTGAATTAAGTATCCTTTTTACCAGAATTAGACAGAATAAGACCGAACTTGCACGAAACAAGTTAGTACGAAACTTTGGCTGAAACTAGTGGAAAAGGTTACCACCCAGGCACCCACTACAAATAAAGAAGCGACATGCCTCTCTTGGCCGCTATTTCTCTTTGGCTGAAACACGTTATGTTCCTGAATACAGTAACAAAAATGGGCAAATCAAACCGGGCGAACAGACCCCCAACCTTTTCCGGAAAAGAAACTGCAACCAAACACCACAATTGGCTGCGTCGTCTTCAGAGATCAGTTGATCCATCTACCGCGCTGAAGAACAAAAGAGGCAAAACCTAATCTAACCACGGGTAAATGGTTGGGCCGGATTCGTGGGGCACCACGTGGCACACGAACCCTGCAACAAACTGAACGCGGATCCAACCGAACACAAAACTAACTCTTCGAACAAGGAAATGAAGACGGCATCGCTCACCAACGAACGAAGAACACTGGGGGATCTCCGGTCCGAACCGCCGGGCCGAGGAGGGGAGGGAGGAGCGGCGCCGCGAGCCCGCGACACCAGAAGGAGAAGAGAGGAGCGGAGGAAGCGAGGAACTCCGCCACGAACAGCGGATGGCCGGACCGGAATGATGGAAAAGCACGGGCCGCCAGAGACCGCGATTTACACCCCGCTTGACTCCGTTCGGGCCCACCACCGTGGTGCCATCGCTGTCTCCCCCGTCGACCCACACGTCAGCGGCGGGGGAGTCAGTCGCCGTAGGGCAGATGCTTCCGCTAGTGGCCAGCCGAAGCGTGTGCCGCGCGCCCAACCGACATGTGGACCGCATAACTCTATGGGCCCCGCATGGCGGTGTCATGGACTGTGTGGCGTCGGGTGCGGGGGCAGCGGCTTGTACGGGGGACCTGCTAAACTGTTTCGCAGCCACGAGATACGAGGCTGGATCAGCCGTCGGCGGGAAGGAACCGACGGCCCGATGGGGAAGTTCCGTCATGTGGTGCGGCGTCATGGTGTCGGGGGTGGGTTACGATAAGGTTCCTCGTGCTCGTTAACGCTACAAGGACACACTACTCGTGCACATGCACCGATTTAGGTCCCTTTCATGTGGGCCTTATTAAATGTATAAGGTAGTATCGAATACTAAGGTGTATGGTGTATGATATTGATATACTACCTTTAATTTTAATTGAAACATGAAAAACTACGAATACGTCAAGTTGACGGCAGATGGCCCATCATGGACAATATCTAGTGCCAGTTGATATGTAAAAAGAAAAATGATATTATTTTAAAATAATATGAGCAATGGAACTTTAAAAATAGTGACCTAACTTCATCACTGAATAATGGTTTTCATTTGAGTAATTTGCTATCCCTTCTGAATTTCCTTTTTTTCAAAGGGATATGTAATAGCAAAGCCAACAAACAAGTTATCTTGTCAGCTTCATATGATTATAGATGATTATTCAGCACAAGTTGAATTTGCTCAAAGATTTAGGATTTTCATTTGGGCAACTACCCAAAAACATGAGGAGACTATTCCTACGTGTATGTAATTTGTTCTAGTTTGGTGAAAAAATATTCAAAACGATCTATGAATTTTGTCATTTTAGCATCAAGAATGGATTTAAAGAACTAAAAGGTGTGAAACTGTTAGCATCAAAGGTAAGTTTAACAAGCTAGCAAGGGGACATGAGCCCCCACCCATCCAATTTTTTGCAAGAAAAAGAAGAGAAAGGAGACCAGCCTCATGTATTATAACAAAGTCATGAATTCGAAATCATCTATTATAAATAAGCATCATATTAACTATTTTGAAGTGTCATCTACTTGTTATAAATTTTCAGTCCAAAACTAAAGAAATTCAATCCTTTCTTTAAAGATAAAATAGTAGTGCTTTTTGAGAAGGTTATGCATTTCGCCGTGTTAATAAAATGTTTTATTTCACAAAAGAGCCTATAGCTTAGTGTTACAAGAGCCTCGGTAGCATATGAGGTATTAGGTTCGACTTTTAGTAAGAGCGAATATTTTAGAATTTAATAAGTATGCTATCAGTGTTAGGCGACGTGACCATCAATAGCGAGTCATACCTATTAAAGACGAGTGTGCATGCATTTTGAGTGTCTCACGTATAATAAAAATTTTGCTCATTTCAAATTCATGTAAAATTATTTCACTCAAAGCAGTTTAAACCGATGAGTTTTGACCTAACACGAGAGTGCCCTCGTCGCGATCACTTCGAGCTTCACGGCAACGACCAAGGGCGTGTTCGACGTTTTAGAGCCTCTAAATTTTAGAGGCTCTAAACAAAGAGAATATAGTACTAAATAAAGACTACTGACAAAAACTTTTTACAAATGGGTACATTACGAGACGAAACTAATGAGTCTAATTAAGCTATGTTTTGTTAAAATAATGCTACAGTAATGCTACAGTAACCATCGTCTAATCTTGACTTAACTACCCTCATTAAATTCGTCTCGCGATTTAGACCAGAGATTCTGCAGTTAGTTTTATAGTTAAACTTTGTTCAATATTTTTAGAGCTTTCTAAATTTTAGAGGACGGACTCCGAACGCGGCCACGAGCTCCAAATCAACCGCAGCGCACGCTCGAAGCCCTGCCAGACAGATGGACCGCCGCGGCGTGGCGAGCCACCGGGGTCGAAGCTTCGCCCGCGGCCGAGGCTGGCGAGGGCGCGGACGCGATGGCGGCGGCGGCAGTCGCCCCTCCGCACCACCTCCTTCATCTAACATGTCCTCCACGGCGGCCACCCCCACCGCCGCCGCGACGGCCGATGACGCCGCGCCCATCGTGGGCACCTGCCCCGACATGTGCCCAGGTAACTCCCTCCATGCTCGCGCCAGCTCTGACCCCCATGTTCGATGAAGTCGAAGGCCCACGTCTGATGCCCGTGGAGCCAGCGCGCACAACCTGTTCGACGAAATTACCGAAGCTAGGTGGTCTAGGTGGACCAGTTGGTTGGTGTTTGACCTTATGGCTGCCTTGGTTTCCGTTGCAGCGAGGGAGCGGGCGCAGAGGGAGCGGTTGAGGGATCTTGCGGTGTTCGAGCGGGTGGGCGGTGACCCTGCACGCACCTCTCCTTCCCTCGCCGTCAAGAAGGTGATCCATCCATTCTCTTATCTCCCTTTCCACCTTTTGAGATTGTTCCTGCGTTTATGGTTGCCACTGGGCGGATGTGATGCTTCAGCGGTGGTCCTTTTTTTTTTTCTGTTTCTGCTTGTGTTTGTCCTCCAAAGTCCCGATGGAAATGGCTTGGCTGGCTTGTCTCTTCCATGTGGTAGTTACTAGTTAGGTTAGCGCCTGCTCTCTGTGGATTTATGGCTTTGGATGCATTTGTGCATGCGACTGTCCATGGAATATTGGCTTAGTAGCAAGATCCTTGTCGGAAAGCATGGAACTGGTGAACCTTTTGTTAGTTGCAAACTATTGTTGCTTATGCCAACCACTGCCAGCACTTTCCTTCCTGTATATTATTTCTCGAATCACTTCCAAAAAAAGGAAGTCACATAGTTATTATTGCTGAGGAGGTCTAGCATATGGCCTACATATTAGTCATACAAGCATTTCCTGTTCCTTGCCTTTCCATCCCTTTTTTGCAAGTTGCCAGATTACAGACAATCTTGTGTATTTGTGTTCCTTTTTCTCAAGAACGTGACAATGTTGTGTTCCTGAAATGATGTTGTCTACATTCTTGAGGTCCTTGCTAGTCCGATTATAAATGTTAAGTATTGTGCACTTAAGGAGAATTAATATTACTTACCAGTTCAGACTTGATTTCTCATGTTACCATGTATTTCGAACCAA
This sequence comes from Eragrostis tef, assembly GCA_000970635.1. NCBI lineage: Eukaryota > Viridiplantae > Streptophyta > Magnoliopsida > Poales > Poaceae > Eragrostis > Eragrostis tef. The sequence goes on from LAPY01001681.1 coordinate 70,541, forward strand.
AGATGAGCTCCAGGGATGATGGCTAGAGTGTTTTAAGAGTGTGGATTTCATATCAAGGTGTTCTGGCGTCCCCATTAGCAAATTCAGCTATTGAATTCAAAAGTTCATAAAAGAATCATCTATGTAGTACGCACATAGTTATGTGAAGTTGCAAAAGTTCAATCTCGAATTTATCCTAGATGTGACGAAACAAATAGACGAGCTGTCAATCTGGCATTGTTCATCATGTGCGCCCTGGCTAGCTGGCTAACAGTACCCCTTATGTTCTTCGAAATTGTTGATATCAAAGATGAATTTGAGGTTGCATTTCTGCAGGTTTTCATAATCATTTGGTTACTAAATACATGAGTTATTATGATTTTTTTAAAACATCGCAACATATTGGTTCACTGTATTCTTGCTAAAGAGGACGCCAGACCACATTGTGATCGCATGACCATTGTGTGTAATTCCAAATAATGAAATGGCTAATAAATATTGTATGGATTTCCTTTTTCTTTTTCTAACCCATGGTTTCCTCCTAGTTTTGCAGAACTATCTCTTCCACGGGTGTGCAGGCATCCGATTTACGTCCTCTACCTGTACTGCGAGAAACATTGGATTATCTTTTGCACCTACTGGATTCCTCGGTCCATCCATTTGAGACAATCCATGATTTCATCTTCGATAGGACTAGGTCTATACGACAAGACATTAGTATGCAGAACATAGTGAACAATCAAGCAATTCAAATATACGAGGATGTGGTATATTCCCATCTTGTGAAGTTTCTTTATTTTATCAACCATGTTTTCTGAGCCTTAATTTTGTACGTTTCTAATAATCTTGAGGCCAATTCTCACTTTATGCACGTGATATCTGATAGACTGATACTAGATATGCTCAAATGTTTGTTTACGTTCCTTTTGTTCCTTTCAATGTTTCTTTCAATCTTTAATATAACTATGTTTCTTTCTGAACTATCTTTTTATGAATGATGATTTCTGCCTGACATTTTGGTATCAGTTTTAAGCCATTTGCTGGTTTTGTATTCATTAGGAGTAGTTTGTTTTCGTTATCATCATTTTTTCTAGTTTGAGGAATAGCATTTCTTTTTAGTGTAACATTATACTGAACTAATCCTCTTTAAGGCTTATCTAATACCTGCATACTTCTCAGGTAATGTCTCATATTAAGTCCCATCAAAGACTTGCTAGGTGTTGTCAGGATTCAGATGCATCTTCCCTGTGTTACCTAAACTTGGAGCAGCTTACGAAATGCCTTCTTTCTCTGTTTGATATGTATCACATACTTCATAAGAGCAATTCTCACAGTAATAGGGAGGCTGAATATTATTCCTTCTATGTGCTTCTACATTTGGGCTGCAAGATACCGAAAATGGTAATTTTCCCTCAATTATATTGCTTACATGGTCAAATATGTTCTATACCTATTCAAATGTTTCACGTTTCTCCAGCCAATAAGTACATAGCCTTATTTTCACACAAAAAAAGAAAAGAAAAAGAAAAAGAAAAGAGCCTGACCTCTCAATTTATCTTCAGGTAGATTCTCTCTCATTGTGGTATGGTCAATTAGCTCCCCCAGTTAGACGGTCAAAGGAAATGGTATTTGCTAGAACTTTATTAAGGTAACTTCTATGCATATTGCTTCCCGTTGTGAACCTTAATTCTTGTGCATGATCCTATTTTTGTTCATATAATTGAGCTTGGAGCCTTTATGGAATTATTTTCGTTTTTTGCTTGTCTGTGCCCAGATGTAATATCTGCTCATAAGTGTCTGCTACTTCCATTGTGAACCATGTTTCTTTTTTAAAATCTTTGATGGTTTCACATACGTTTTGTAGATGCTACCACCTAGGAAACTTCAAGCGTTTCTTTTGCATGGTAGCAGCTGAAGCAACCGATCTTCAGTTGCGTCTTGTAGAACCTTTTCTCAATGAGGTAAGTAACAGTGTCCGGTGATGGCTACTCTGATATTTATGCCTTCGTCTTGTATGTTGTTTTTCACTTTTTTTGAGCATATCTTTTAACATGTATAAGTTCTATTACAAGTAATTGAACGGTTTTTTGTGCCTACATAAGACTTAACTGATGATTTGTTTTGTGGCAAAAAGATTCCAGGTTAATTTTGATTGTAAGTTAAACTTTCAATTATGTTTTGATCCTCTAAGGAGTACTCCCTCCGGTTTTTTATCGATGACATTAGGACAACATGTTTTGCTAAACCAGCAAAATGTGCGTGTATTGCCACGGAACTGCAAATCAAATAATTACAAGTTTATACTACATTCATGTGAAGAAAACAATGAGTAGTGAATTCCCAACTTGGACCAGGCTAACACACTGCAATATATATAAAACAATGGCAGTGGTGGCTATAAAGGAAAGTGCAGGGGTAATGTGGTGTTGATGGCAGACGGACCATCACCACCAACTCCAATTTTTGAGATAGTTGAGAAAAATAACTATTTTTTTGTCCTACTGTCATCAGTATGAAACTAGAGGGAGTAAACTATCTGACGTTTCTGATTCCAGTGATGTTTGTTTTATTCTTTCCTTGTCACAAGCTGAACCTTAAGAAATGTTGCTTATTATTTTTGTGTTTGGACACCAACTTCGATCTCTCCCACTTTCCTGCTGAAGGTTCGAGCTAGAGCATTGATGTACTTTAATCATAGCGGCTACAAACTCCAACACCACCCTTTGAAGCATTTATCAGAAATCCTAATGATCGAGGTACTATTTACTGTACGCTAGAATCGTCATGTTTTTTTTCTGAATTTGAAAGGTAGGAAACTGACTATCAAATATTTTGGACAATTGCTTAGGAGTCGGAATTGGAACCTCTTTGCGAAATATGTGGGCTAAAAATAAGCAAAAGCGAAGGTGTAATAGCTTTTGCTCCTAAACAAGCAAGCTTCAGCATGCCAACATATATGCCCCGAAGTAATGGCATTCACGTGTCAAAGGAGATTGAAAGATGGCAATGAAAATTCAAGTTTAATGGACTGTAAAATATATCAAAAAAATTGTGCTGTTGTGTGTAAACATTTTTCATGTATCCAGCACCCAAGCTCATGGTCCCACGAAAAGACTCTAGATGATATGTGTTCATTTTTTTCTATGCTTTAACTATTTGTCATAAGATTACTTGAAAGTAACTACCATATGTTCTGATTCACTTCCATTCTGGCTTCATATAAACGAAAAATGTTTATAGTTAGAAATTAAGCATCTGGTACCTTTTGAACTGCTCATCGCTGTTTTTTTTAAATGTTTCGTTCAGAGACATTGCCACTCTATAGAGCATCAGAGCTTGTTAGCTTGCTATGTTTCAGCCAAGTATGCAGAAGCCTGGCTCCATCACCATTTTGCAGCATCTAGCCAGGGAAAACGACTAACAGAATGTACAACGGAGTACTGTAGGGGAAAAAAAAAAGGCCTGAGCTCACTTGGTGATGTATTTCCGAGTGGAATTTCATGATGTAGACAAACCTGTGGCACCAGGTAGAATCACTTGGTGATGTATTTCCGAGTGGAATTTCATGATGCAGACAAACCTGTGGCACCAGGTAGAATTGAGAAGTTTGTGATTCAAAACATGAACGAGGACCAAACTGGGTTCGCTAAAGTTGACTCCTGTTGCTGAAATGGTTGCTGTGTTATCCACATCTGTATGTTTTCCTGTTCCGTCTAAGCATCTGGAAAACCATATAGCATCATGCCATCATTGCATTTCAGCTCGAACATGAATTTGCGAACACGACGCTTTAATATTTAGTTTAACCTAAATCATTTTTCTTCTAACTGAATTTGAGGCCCTCAGCAGCCACGAGTGGAGTTTGCTCGAATCGACCTGTGTATCTATCAAATCAGTCTCGCTAGCCCCAGGTCCCTGTGTGCCTGATATCTGTCTCACTAGCTCCAGGTCCCACTATCGGGAGCTCCTGTCGAGCATGTTAACAGTGTATCACTTTAGTACTGAACCGCCAGCGTAGAGAAACCGTGATGCATCCAATGCCCGATAGCCGGGAAGCCACAACATGCGACCAGCAGACATGCCAAAACTAACCCTAAAACACCACACTACAAAAAACACTATCTCGATACTTGCAAAACACCAATCACGAACAGCATTGCGTACCCAACGATTGAAGTGCATTACTGCATTAGCATCTTAAGAAAAAAAAATTCATGCAGGCTACGCTACATCCTACACCTCTCCATGGAATCAAAATTACATATAGAGACGATAGAGAAACTTCATAATTCAGCAGAGCAGGAGCTCAAACTCTGCATGAACCGAACCTAGATAGATGTTTATCTGTGTTTTCAACAAATACTCGAGTTGACACTCCATACAATAAAAACTACTCATCATCCTCCACTTTGCTCTTCTTCTTTTTCTTCTTCCCTTCAGTGGCAGTCTTAGGTTCAGCTTCCTCTGAAACTTCACGGTTCTTCTTTTTCTTCTTCTTGGGAGTCTCTTCGACATCACCATTACCATGCACCGCACCATTTTCCTGCTCCTGCGGCTCCTCTAGCTTATGCTTCTTTTTCTTCTTCTTTTTCTCGGTTCCAATAGTTTACCATTACCATGCACCGCACCATTTTCCTGCTCCTGCGGCTCCTCTAGCTTATGCTTCTTTTTCTTCTTCTTTTTCTCGGTTCCAGGCTCAGCTTCTCCATCAGCAACATTGGAAGGCTTATCCAGGTCCATTGCATCACCATCAGCCTCAGCCTTGGATTTCTTTTTCTTGCTTTTCTTGGCAGATGCATCAATCTTCTCATCATCTGTGCACATTTGAAGAACGATATAAATATCAACAAATAAGTGATGGATTTCTCTACAGGAAATTAAAACTAGCTATTTCTGACACATGGAATAAGCCAATCCTTACCATCTTCATTTGAGATATCATTGACCATGCTGTCAATAGCAGCTTTCATCACATCAAGGTTCTTGCGAGGCGCAATACCCTTGTCATAGAATTCCAGTCTCTCCTCAACTTGCTCCTTCAACTTTTGCCCAAAAACAGAAGTACTTGCCTCTGAAGTCAAACAATACAATTAGAGGATGCTTTCTGAATGAGCATAACTCACATCCAAAGAGTCGGGTAGGATCTCTGCAACAAACCTGAGTAGCAATCAATGCGTGATGCAATTGAGCACTTGTTTGCTAGGTAGCGAGCCATCCTGCCCTTGTTCTTAGTTGAAGCACGGCCAATGAAGGAGGAATGGAATATAAGGCCATACTTCGGGGTGTTCCCTTTAGTCTTCAAAGCTCTGATGGACAATGGAGAATTGCATGAGGCATTCTGATTACTAATCAAGATTTCTTTATACTAAAAGCGAGGAATTATAGAAAATTAATAAATCATAAGATGTTGATTTTAGCAACCTGAAAAGTGCCTTCTCAGCACCAAGAATTTGGAGAGTGGAGGCAGGACACTTGGCCAAATTTGAAAGGCTGCCAGCATGAGAGATTAGGCGAGCCCCAACAACCTCACCAATTAACGAAGTCAAATTTGGTGCAATACCATTCATCTTTGTCACAAGGTAATCATAAAGCTTTCTACGGTATTCAGATAGATTCATAACCCTTTGAGCGAATTGCTGGACATTGATTAAGTCAACTGGTGACAGATCCTGGCCTGAAAACAAAAGAAGATATAAGCCACAACTCAATTACTATGACCAATACACAAAAATAGCGTGATACTGTATCTCATTACCCATTGAGGCTTTTGCTGCTTCAACAATTTCTTTTGCCTTGTCCTCGTCACCAGTAATATCAGCCAAAGCAGGAATATCTTTCTCTGCCAAATCAGATTTGTTCACAATAAACTTGGCAAGCTTGGCATATAAGTAGTTGTCGTTAACAATCTTGACAAGCTCAGGGAAATGCCACGAGAACCATTCCCTGCATTTGAATAGGCAAGCAATACAATTCAATCAACCACCACCCAACTATAGCATATGTAACCAAAAAACAAGTGCATCAGATAGGTAACCAGAAACTCAGCAGGAGAAAAGACACAGACCTGACTCTCATGGAGAAGGAATTGATGTCCTTGTCAAGGGTGTCCAACAGAAAGATGGCTTGAATCACCATGTTGTCAACACGGTTCACATTGAACTTCACCTTGGCCCTGCTGTAGCTATGCCCAAGACCCAGTTGCGCCTTCTCCAAGTCGGAGCTCTATATGTACAACCGACAATGCAAACCAAAATAAGCAAAACAGGCGTCCATCTTTAATGCAATATTTAAACCACCAACACAGCATCCACCAATTCAACAGGTAAATTGCTACAATGGAAAGTTCAGGAAAAGAAATTATGTGGTGGGGAAATCGTTTCACCTTGAGCTCGTTGATGAAGCGGTCGAAGTGGAGACGGACGCCGCGGAGCAGCTCCTGGACGAACTCGTTGCTCTGGCATGGGATGCCGGTGACCTCGGAGATGTGGGAGCCGACCTTAGGCTCGACGACGCCGAGACTGTACTTGGCCTTCTTCCCCTCCTTGGGCTTGGGCAGGTTGAGCTCCAGGAAGCTCCTCAGCTCGTCGGTCATGATCCCTGCCCAAAAGAAAATGGCGAAAACCCGTGTCAAAAACCTTTCTCGAAGCTCGACCGTATCTTTCGGATTAGATAGAGAACGGGCCGTACCCTCGGAGATTGCGTTGCACTGGTTGAGGGCGTCGACGGCGGAGGAGAAGGGTGTGAAGGCGGCGAGCTTCACGGCCTTGCCAAAACGGTCGAGGTCCAGCACGGAGGAGCGGACGGCCTCGACGCTCTGACCGATCTCGTCGATGCCGTACGCGTGAAAGAGGCCATAGCCGGAGGCCGACTCGAACAGCAGGTACAACGCCATCCCGCCGGCGGATGGCGGCGGAGTGGGGGGAGAGGTTTGGGGGCGGCGGAGGGGTTAGGGTTTTAGGAGAGGAGGAAGACAGACCGGGGCTGGCGCGGGGTCGGATTTATGGGTTCATGCTGGTCCCTTATCGACCGTTCGATTAGTACTTTCCCCTTCTCACCCTCCTCTAAATTCTTATTTGACAATTCAGTCCCAAAAATTTGCGTGTGAAGCCATCAATTCTTTCGACGATTGTTGCTTCCTTGGGCCAATATAGGAGGTGCTACTGGGATGATAAACCGATGTTGCTATTATGCTAGCAACAGTGGCGGAGATAGGTTTTTTAATTTGGGTGTGCCTAACAACTGCACAATTATCTTACCTTGCATAACATTCAAGCCCCCATAAAGCAAAGATAAAGCATAAGTAGATCTTTAATTTGTAAAAAAGTTTAGAAGGTTTTTTGAGCCAGATTGTGTGCACATCAATCTATTTTGATGATTTGAGGCAACATATTATATATTATAGCTATTGAAAATTGATTTTTTAAAAAAATATTGGGTGTGCACGCACCATGCTCGCTCTGCTCCGGCCTAGCCAAGTATTGAAACTATCACACGATCTTAAACCTTTTCGAGAAAAACAATATACTGAATTCCTTTGCTCACCATTGTGTATTCATTTTTTTAGTAAAATGCAAAAAACTATAACTATCATTGTGTCACTAAACTACAATTTTTAACATTTACTTTATAAAACTATAATTATTTTGACTTTTAGTAACAATAAACTACAACTTTTATGGCACGTGTGTGACTGACAAATGAGACAGAGCGATGCGGCTCTTTTGTGAATGACAAATGAGACCAAGCATCAAAAAATGTAATTTCGTAAACTTTAAAAACTGCAATTTTGTGATTTAAGAACACAAAACGTTGTAAATTGGTGAAATTTATATTCTTTTTTTTGAAGAAAATGGAGCTTTGCTCACTCAGAAATAGTGTTACATTAGAAACCTGGCAACAAGAATTGCATAATCATCTTGATTTTTAATTATTATCAATGTACGTTTGTGCACTTTTAATTCTACTTAACTTATGTCAGTGATTGTACTTGGCATTGACTTTATATATAGTCAAGCCAATGTAGTTGTAGCTTATCCCAAAAGCCAAAGACGAGTTGCCATCAAGCAACAAAGACCCAATGCGGCGTTCGGATAATTGTTGTCATGTCTTTATCGTTTTACAATTGCCACAAAAGGACAATTGAATGTAGGCTTGTTCAAGACCCACTGGAGAAGTGTGATGTAAATCGCGCCTTTGTCTACTAATTTCAGCTTTTAAATACGACTTTTGTTTTTTCATTAATGATATTATAAACATAGCAAAACCATAGTGTGTGGCTTACTGGTGAAAGTCTTTGGGCCTGCTAGCCCTAAACACCAATTTGTAGTGGTCAATGCCTGCGAGGACAAGCATATAGGGGAGGATATGGTTAGCATCTACGGTTGGGATCCTTCCTGGAAGTACCATTGTTGTGGTCCGAAAGGTCTCCATCATGTATTGAATCTTTGTTTGCAAACTCCTCTTCGATGATTCAGTAATGGAAAAAATTAAACATAAAGTTCAAAACCAACTCCCTAAAAGAACTCGCAAAAAAAAACTCCCTAAAAAATAAAATTAAGATAATAAAAGCGTGAAGCCCAAGTCTGCCATTCCGGTATCGAATGTACTTGCCCGTTACGTTAGCCGCCGCTTCGGCCCAGAAGCCCAGCCCAGCCCAGCCCAGGGACCCTCACCGTCCCCTCTCTACCGCTCTGCTCCCTCTCCTGACTCCTGACAAAACCCTAGCTCGCCCCATCTCGTTGGCTCCTCTCTCCCACCGCCTCCTCCCTTCCCCACTTCCCCTTCTCTCTCGCGCGAACTCAACTGCACCAAAACCAGAAGAAGAGCAGAGAGAGAAGGAGAACGATGGGGAAGAGGAAGGAGAAGCCGGTGAACGTGTCGGGCAAGCCGCGGCACTCGCTCGACGTCAACCGCGCCAATGACAAGAAGGGCGCTGGCGGCGGCGCCGGCGCCGGGTCCCGGTCCGCGTCTACCGTGCGCCGCCTCCAGATGTACAAGACGCGGCCCAAGAGGGATCGCGGCGGCAAGATTATCAGGAACGAGTTCCAGTCCAAGGAGCTGCCCAACACCCGCATCGAGCCCGACCGCCGCTGGTTCGGTGAGCAACTAATCTGGATGATTTCTCATTTTGATCGCCCTCAATTCGGATAGGATAACCTTCGTCTGCAATTCAGTTATGCGATCGATTGCTATATTAAGGCTACAGATGCGCTGTTGCTCCGCACCAATTGCTACGGGTTCTTGATATGTTCCACAATTTTTTTGGGTCAAGTTGTATGTCGATCGCGTGTAGCCTTATGTTGACCCGGCTCTTGGTAACTGTAGGGAACACTCGCGTTGTGGGACAGAAAGAGATGGAATTCTTCCGGGAAGAGCTTCAGAGTCGGATGTCCAACAACTTCAATGTCATCTTGAAAGAGCGGAAGCTGCCGCTGTCACTCCTCCAGGATCATCAAAAGGTAACTACTGGTGATATTATCAACAGCAAAGTGTTTCAATCCGAAGTAAGTTTGGGTACGCTAGAGATGAAACCACAAGAAGTAGCAAAGAAAAATCTAAAGGAAAAGAAAGCAGAAAAAAATGTAGGTTCTTCTGATAATAATTGGAAAAAGCGAGGTTCCTACTTTCCTGTCCTCGACTTGAACCTGTGGAAAATGTAGGTACCTGGCACAGTAGTATTACATGACTTCATTAGCCTGTGTTGACAACATTTGATTTGTTTTTTGGAAATGCAACTTAATCCTTCTATTTCGTCAATGGTGAAGTGCCTTATTTCGCTGTAGTATGCTGAGTCGTTCTTATGGAAGTTTCTTGTTTTGATGATGCAGCAAGCAAGGGCGCACCTTCTTGATGTTGAGCCTTTTGAACATGCCTTTGGTCCAAAGGGCAAGAGGAAACGCCCAAAACTAAATGCTCTTGACTATGAATCTTTGATCAAGAGAGCTGATGATTCCCAAGGTATACTATTCATGTTTACTGATGAGATTCAGTTACCGCTGCTTATTAGTAATTCAATCTTGGAAGTAGCGAGTATCATTGCAGAAAAAAGCAGTTGGATTAGGTCCATTTGGTCTTCAAGGTGGTGTGGGTTTATTGCTTGTTCACCTGTCGTGCATATTTTAAAAGATATTGAAAAGTGCTGTTGACATAATTGTTATTTTCCTGCTGATCGTAGTCTCGCAGTTGAATAACATCTGGTTGCAGTCTTAATTGCTATATAATTTCCAGTAAAATTTCAAATTCTGAGTCATTTGGATTCAAACTTAACCTCCTTTTTACTGCATCTCGTTGGTTAGCTTACTTTCTTTAGTCAGACGCACATGCGTAACATTTTGTACACTTTTTTTTCTAGTTCTGTGAACACGTGTGCGATTTTATCATTCACAGATGCATTTGTGGAGAAGTATGCTTCATCAAAGTTGCCAAGGGAGGAGGAAGAAGATGGCTTACGTGACTTAGTGAGGCATACGATGTTTGAGAAGGGACAAAGTAAAAGAATTTGGGGTGAACTGTACAAAGTTATTGACTCTTCGGATGTAGTTGTGCAGGTTAGAACGGTGTCTTGCTTGTCTGTGTCAAGACTGTGTAATCAACCAAGTATGTGCTAATTCTATAAGCATCTTTTTTGTGCAGGTGTTGGATGCTAGGGATCCAATGGGCACTAGATGCTATCATTTGGAGAAACATCTGAAAGAAAATTGCAAGCATAAACACTTGGTTTTCTTACTAAATAAGGTACCTATTTAAGTTCTGCGACTTATCTGATGGCAAATCCTTACTAATTTCCTATTGTGATGTACAGCGATTGATCATTTTTTTTTTGGTTTCCATTTAGTGTGATCTGGTGCCCGCTTGGGCAACAAAAGGATGGTTGCGTACTCTGTCGAAGAGCTATCCCACCCTAGCATTCCACGCAAGCATTAACAAATCATTTGGCAAGGTACGGTTTACATTTTGCTGGACCTTTGAATGTAATTATCTTTGTACTGCCACTTGATGACCCCTAAACATTTTTTGTAACTTCCAGGGATCTCTTCTATCAGTATTACGGCAGTTTGCACGTTTGAAGAGTGACAAACAAGCTATATCTGTTGGGTTTGTTGGATATCCCAATGTTGGGAAGTCATCAGTTATCAATACACTACGCTCCAAGAGTGTAATGCTCTCCTGTCAAAGCTATTATAGTTCCTCTTTAAGTGATCTTATGAATATTCTAATTTTTATGTTTTGCCTGCAGGTTTGCAAGGTTGCTCCAATTCCTGGGGAGACGAAAGTTTGGCAGTACATCACTCTAACTAAAAAGATTTTTCTGATTGACTGCCCTGGTGTCGTATATCAAAACAATGATTCAGAAACTGATATAGTTCTAAAGGGTGTGGTATGTATCTTCTCTTGTGCTCTTTTAATGTTCTTTTGTTTGTTCGGCCACCAATTAAGTTTCATCTTTTTTTCTCTTCGTAGTTGATATTCAACTGAACAAATATATGATGGGTTCTTTTAAGCAGTAGTTCACTGTGAGAATAATAGAATGGCTAAGTCTTGCTATGCACATAGTTCGTGTCTGCAGTCTTAGGAAGAGTTTTGGCAAACGGCAGATTTTAATAGAATGGCTAATTCTTGCTATGCACTTAGTTCATATCTGCAGTCTTAGGAAGAGTTTTGGCTAATGGCAGATTTCTGTCCCATTGCTTTTGTTATTCTTGTTTTTTAATCTGTTATCATCCATCTTACACACCATTTTCCAATCAATTCTTGTAACTGCAAATATTTGATTCTAATGCATGTTACTAGGTTCGAGTGACAAATTTGGAGGATGCCGCGGAGCACATCGGTGAAGTTCTGAGGCGTGTTAAGAAGGAGCATCTTCAAAGAGCGTACAAAATTCAGGATTGGTATGTGTTCGCTATTACTCAGGGAAAATATATTTGTCATGTTGATGCAAATCACTTGTTACTTGTTAGTCCTGATGGATAAATATTATTTTGTGGTTTTCAGTATCTTCGTATATACACGAGCACTATCTTTTAGAGTGATAACAAGCATGCTGTTTCTCTCAGATTTCATGTTTTTTCCTATGATGCAGAAGTGCGGTAGTTTTTGGTATAATTTTGTGAACAGCGTCTTATTAGTCCTATCTCAGCTGGCTTTAGATAAACAGTTGTGGAGCGTGCGTGCTTGTTTGTTGGTAATGAGTCATGTATCATAAAATGTGGCGGATAGTTCATTGAAATTTGAAATTGAAACCGGTACCATGTTCTTATGCTGGATATGTTTTTTCTCTACAGGGCTGATGATAACGACTTTCTTGTTCAGCTGTGCAGAATTACTGGAAAATTGCTCAAGGTATTTGCATGCTCTTTTATTTAACAAGTATTGCCATATTTAGACCAAATGTTCCCTTAGGAATCTCTTGCTGTTAGGTGAAACAAACTTTGAAATATTTTGTAGTGCACTTGTGCACCACATATGATAGGGTTTATGGCATGGTTCACATAGTGAATAGCACGTTTTAACTCTTTGTAAACTCATGGTTCTCAGGGTGGGGAGCCTGATCTGACAACAGTGGCCAAGGTGGTTCTTCATGACTGGCAGAGGGGTAAAATTCCCTTTTTTGTACCCCCTCCACAGCACAGCGATGATGGTGCATCAGAAAGCACTGAACCTGTGGAGAAATCTAACGAGGACGGAGTAAGTAGTGATAGGACTGCTGCAGCCATGAAAGCAATTGCAGGAATAATCTCATCGCAGCAGAACATGAATGTACCCTGCCAGAATGAATCCGCTACGAATAATGAAGACAGCGAGCTTGCAGTGCAATCAGACAACGAGATTGCAGTGCAATCAGAGTAACAACTGGGATTGCAGAGCGATCAGAGTAGAGGCAGCGACCTTGCAGAGCAATCAGAGTAACAACCAAGAGGCAATTAGCCCAACTTGTGGGGTCTGTCTTTGATATCAACAAAAGCTTTGCGTAGCTTATCTTTTCTTTTTTCCTTTTTTTGGGCTAAATTGTAGCTTATATATTTGTAATAGGGCTAGTGACCCAGTTTTGTCATCTACGTAATCACATGGCAGTGTTAAATGTTTCTGCAAATTCTCTTACACATGTTACAAGCATCAGGTTACCCTTTTTCAGAGTGCGTTGTTCTTTTCTTATAAAATTATAGGTCTGCTTTGACGCAGTTTCAGCGGCTTAAAGGGCTTCCTGCCGTTTGTTAGTTATCGCCTTGTTCCTCATCGTCGTCCCTGGAGCTGCATGCGTTAAGAAACGGCTATTTAAAAGCTTGCGCTGTTGAAATGTGTTAACCACCTAGAAAGCAGGTTTGTTGTAAGTGATTGCTTCCAGCCGCTTATGCCTCCTCAGCCCGCCACCCTTTGCTATCGTGTGAGATCTGGGAGCAGCTTAATGTCATAGAGGAAAACGGGCCGCGATGGAAGGTTCACTACAAAAAAACTACATTATTCCCGACAGTTTTCTATGAGTGGCCAACAGTTTATCATCTACTGGTTATTTTTTTCTAAGTGCCCGACAGTTCTTTAGTGCAATTTCAGAGCTTTCTCTACAGTTCTAGGAATTACCGACAATGTCATTACCAACAAGCTTATTTCCCACAGTTATTTTGATAGTTTTCTAATTACACTAGGCACTGTGGGCCACCAGTAGATGGACTGTCGGGGAATGTTTTAGATCTTGTAGTGGTTTCCCCCACATGCGTTTTGTAGTGATCCTCGGATTTGGCGAGGCTGCACACAATTTTTACTTGCGAGAAAATGTTTGCACATTAGCATGGCCCTTTTAACTTATGGCGTGATCCTCGAAATAAAAACGACCGCTTATTGAGATTTGAGATAAACTTTTTTTCCTTGCCTTTGGTGTTAAAAGCATATTTTGCAACTAATATAGGCTAAACTTCTTTTCAAATTGAGTAATTAATATTGATACCTCCATTCGTGCAATGTTTCATTTAAAATACTCAATCCATTCAATTATGAATAATAAAGTACATGTCCTGCATGGAAACAAGAGGCTGTGGAGACTCACAGTGGCAGATGAGAAAAACATTTCGAACAGGCCCATGCACTGTATTTGAGTGTATTGGAAGAATGGATGTACCATGTATGCCTACGGGTCTCTCTCTTCTCCATCCATGTGGTTATTAAATTTAAATTTGAAGTTGAGTTTCGTCTTTCTTTCACATTTTACTACCTTGCTTAATTTTGTTTTTACCGTGAAGAAAATTAGATCATAAATAAAAAAAAGTAGCTTTCATCAAGATACAAGACAAATTTGTATATTTTCTCAAATGATTTTTAAGCTATTGTCAAATGATTGACTACACAATTAGCTGAAAACTATAAATACATCTTTCAACCTAATTCAACTGAGTATAGTTATATAATAAAAACTGTCAACAAGAAGCAAACACACAAAACCCCACTTCAAATCCACGACGTAGTATAAAAAAACAAGAATAACACTTGTGTAATAAAAACAAGAAAAATTTTATTATACTTGGAGAACTTGTTTTGCACCATGCCTTCTTCTCCCTTGTTTATGAGATGATGATATAATTCTTCAATGAGATAATTGGTTTGGTGCAACGAAAGATCCCTAGTTTAGAAATTGTAACGAGCGCCCCTCTCCTTTGCTTTCCCCACCCAGTAAAACGAGTCAACAAGTGGACGGAAACCATTGCTGGAAGGTCGAGCTTCCGAAGACGTTCGAACTGCCGGAGAGAAGCTGAGCCTGGACGTTCGAGCTGCCGGAGACAAGCTGAACCAACATACACTGTCTCACTCGTGGCCCGACTTTGATTTCGAGCCTGGACATTCGAGCGCGCACTTTGATTTCGGCCCGCTTTTGGTTAGCCCACTTTGAGTTCGGCCCGTTGCATCCTGGCGGGCGCGGCCGAAAGCGTAAACGCGGGAGGCGTCTTCATGTCGAGCGCCGGCGCCCGGGGGCGCGCTAATGTTTAGTCCCACATCGGCCACCCAGCGCGCCCCGCACCTGCTTAAAAACGAAGCGGATATGCCTGTCTCGAACTTGCTTGTTCCGCATGTGTTCCCCTCGGCCCGGTCGATTCCGCACGTTGTGCAGGTGATGATTGGGCTGGCCCGGTCTATTCCGCATGTTGTGTCGGTGATGACTCGGTCAATGCCC